>PVKV010023279.1:0-33672 GCA_004027835.1 Alouatta palliata | reverse complement strand
TGTAATCCCAGCACTTTGGGAGGCCGAGGCGGGTGGATCACGAGGTCAAGAGATCGAGACCATGGTGAAACCCCGTCTCTACTAAAAATACAAAAATTAGCTGGGCATGGTGGCACGTGCCTGTAGTCCCAGCTACTCGGGAGGCTGAGGCAGGAGAATTGCTTGAACCCAGGAGGCGGAGGTTGCGGTGAGCCGAGATAGCGCCATTACACTCCAACCTGGGTAACAAGAGCAAAACTCCGTCTCAAAAAAAAATAATAATAATAAATAAATAAATAAAATAAAATAAAAATAGAAGTTTTTCCTTGCAAACAGGCTACGAGCACCATTGTTGCTAAGAGATAACACTAGGGCAATGAGTTGTTCCTTTCTAGTAATAGTGGCACTCATTTTACTAGTAAAGTTATTCAAGATATTCAACAAGTGCATTTAGTCACAAAAATTGCATCATCTGTACCCCCTTTAATCCTCTGGAAAAACAGAGTGAGCCAACCAGCCAAACCACTCAGATTCACTGAGGAACTCCAACTGCCTTGACTCAATGTCTTGACCTGAGCCCTGTTGATCCCTCACTCTTGCCTCTACAGTCAACATTGATTATCCTCTTATGAAATAATTACTGACAGGCCAGGGAGGATCCATCCTCTTCTTGATTTTATGAGACTCTTATTTGATTCCATCTAATACTTAAGTACCACCAAGGATTTATTAAATCCATTCCTACTTATCACCAGCAGTCAATGATGTGTTTCCCCCAGACATCCCACCATAGTCCTTACATGAATTTTAGGTTGGAGACTTAGTCTTCTGGAAAAAACAATCCTGAATCTGGGTTAAAAGGACCTAACCCTGTCTTCCTAACCACCAGTATGGCTGCAAAGCTATAAATCTTGGATAGATTTAAACACCAGAACTGAAATTGAATTGACAATGGTATAAATTTGCACAATTTATTCCTCATTGCTTTGTTTTCAGATGTAGTTATTTAAGAATCAGCTTATGGTTGTCTTAAACAAGAGAGAGGGAGGTATGATAAGGTGTGATGGTTAATTTTACATGTCAGTGTAACTGGGTTACGAACGCCCAGATTTCTGGTAAAACATTATTTCTGAGTATGTCTGTGAGGGTGTGTCCAGAAGAGGTTAGCGTTTGAACTGATAAAGTAAAGAAGATCATCTTCATCCATGTTGGTGAATATCATTCAATCTGTTGAGGGCCCCAATAAAACACAAAATAAAGACAGAAGAAGGACAAATTTGCTTTCCCTACTTGAGCTGGGCCGTCCATCTTCTCTTGCCCTCAGACATTAGCACACCTGGTTCTCAGGTCTTCAGGCTTGGATTGGAACTACATCACCAGCTTTCCTGGGTAATGTCACAGTAGGAGAACAGATCTGGTTCGCAGAAAACAGATAGTGGGGCTGGGCACCGTGGCTCATGACTGTAATGCCAGCACTTTGGGAGGCCAAGGCAGGCAGATCACCTGAGCTCAGGAGTTCAAGACCAACCTGACCAGCATAGAGAAACCCTGTCTCTACCAAAAATACAAAAAAAAAAAAAAAAAAAAAAAAATTAGCTGGGCATGGTGGTGCATGCCTGTAATCCAAGCTACTTGAGAGGCTGAGTCAGGAGAATCGCTTGAGTCGGGAAGGCAGAGGTTGCAGTGAACTGAGATCGCATCATTGCACTCCAGCCTGGGCAATGAGAGTGAAAGTCTGTCTCAAAAAAAAAGAAAAGGAAAGGAAAAAAAAAGACTGTAGGACTTCTCGCCCTTTATAATCACATGAGACAATCCCAATAAATAAATATCTCTTTTTGTCTCTCTCTCTCTTCTATTCTTTTTTTTTAGACAGAGTTTCATTCTGTCACCCAGGCTAAAGTGCAGTGGTACAATTTGGACTCACCACAACCTCCACCTCCTGAGTTCAAGTGATTCTCATGCCTCAGCCTCCAAAGTAGCTGAGACTAAGGCACATACCACCACATGGGCTAATTATTTACATTTTTAGTAGGGACAGAGTTTTGGCACGTTGGCCAGGCTTGTCTCAAACTCTTGACCTCAGATGATCCACCTGCCTTGGCTTTCCAAAGTGCTGGGATTACAGGTGTGAGCCACCATGCCCAGCTATTCTATTCTATTCTATTCTATTCTATTCTATTCTATTCTATTCTATTCTATTCTATTCTATTCTATTCTATTGATTTTGTTTCTTTGGTGAACCCTGACTAATACACAAGGCCAAACTTGAAGAAGAACATAACTTTCTCCCATTTTCTCAACCTGCTGACAAGGCCAGACATGTACCCTTCCCCTTTCCCCTTAGCCAACTTTTCATTCTTTGTCTCATGAGTGATTAGCTAAGATTAAAACTGTATTTGTCCAGAAATTAACCAGACAGAGATAAACATTTCCTGTTTAGCTATTTAACGGAGACTCTCCTGATTGCAAAACAATTTCAACTGTAGGTCACTTGTACCTTGTCTACTACCACCATACAAGCCTAAGGAAAAACCACCTTGCTGAGAAACTCTGATCTTGAGATCTAGGGTGTACTCCCTATTGTAGTAGTAAAAATAAAATTAACCCCTTTACTTGGTCAGAATGTGTCTTTGACCAATCTAAGGCATTTTCCTCTTCCTTTTGAAAGTACTTTACTGGGTTTGTTCTCCAACAAGTCCAGTCATGTGTAAGAGTTTATTTCTAAGTAGTGAGAAGAATTACTTTGGCTTGATTGAGGCAGATCTGGAACTAGACAGGGAATAAGTAAGAATGAATTTCTACAAGGACCTCCCAGTAGAAGAAAAATAAATTATATAATTGCTATAGTTTGAATGTGTCCCCTCCAAAATTCATGTTGAAGCTTCACCCCCTTTCTGGTAGTATTAACAGGTGGGCCCTATGGGAAGTGATTAAGTCATGAGACCTCTACTCTCATGAATACATTCGTGCCTTATAAAAGTGCTGGAGGGAATTAGCGCAGGCCCACTTTGCCTTCTGCCAGGTGAGGACAAAGCATTCAGTGCACGGTCCTGGAAGCAAAGACTGGACCCTTACCAGATATCAAACCATGATCTTGGATTTTCCAACCTCCATCATAGTGAACAATGAATTTACGTACTTTATAAATTACTCAGTCTCAGATATTTTGAGCACAAGTGGAGTAAGAAAATAGCATAAGGTTGATCATTTTGTAGCAAGTTACTCTTGGTGTTTCTTTCCCTTTTTGTATCTTTTAGCCTTAAGTATTCAGTAAATTACTTTCAGTCTTTCCATCTGGTTCCAGCTGCACCATAAAGAATTAAGAGAAGGCCTGGCGTGTTGGCTCACGCCTGTAATCTCAGCACTTTGGGAGGCTGTGGTGGGCAGATAATGAGGTTAGGAGTTGGAGATCAGCCTGGCCAACATGGTGAAACCCCATCTCTACTAAAAATACAAAAATTAGCCAGGCGTGGTGGTGAGCACCTGCAATCCTAGTTATTTGGAAGGCTGAGGTAGCATAATCGCTTGAACCTGGGGGGTGGAGGTTTCAGTGAGCCGAGATCACACCGTTGCACTCAACCTGGGTGACAAGAGCAAAACTCTGTTTCAAAAAAAAAAAAAAAAACAGAAAAAGAGTTAAGAGTCCTGTGTTTCTTCTCAGAAGAAAATGTCAAGTAGGGAGCCATACCCTCTTCAAGTGGCAGAGACAATTAATAAAAAATCTCTTAATACAAGACCAAGATCTTTGAGGTCTGTCTCTTTTGCTAGATATTCTTACTGAATTGACAATTTCTAAGCTGAAACATCAACAACCTAAAGAAAGCATAACATTTTCTCTACTTCACAGGCAGGGAGAACATGTATTGTGTGAGCCTTCTCTTGAGTAGGGGTGAACACTAGCCATATGGATACAATGACATAAGAAAGTAATATTGGAAATTTAACTCTTTGGTTTTTCCCCTTACTTATATAACTAGGATATTACAATGATTTAAGACCTTTCAAATGTCTCTGTAATTCATTCTCTGCTAATAACATAAATGAAGAATGGACATATGGACTTAAAGCTAAGAAGCAGGCCGAGCACAGTGGCTCACGCCTATAATTCTGGCACTTTGGGAGGCCAAGGTGGGTGGATCATGAGTTCAGGAGTTTTGAGACCAGCTTGGTCAACATGGTGAAACCCCGTCTCTACTAAAAATACAAAAATTAGCAAGGTGTGGTTGCGCGTGCCTGTAATCCCAGCTACTTAGGAGGCTGAGGCAGGAGAATCATTTGAACCCAAGAGGAAGAGACTGCAGTGAGCTGAGATCACACCATTGCCTTGCAGTCTGAGTGACATAGTGAGACTCTGTCTCAAAAGTAAATAAAATAAAGTAAAAATAAGAAGCAGATGCATTAAATGATAAGCCTTCTAAACTCTTGCTCTAGGGAAGAATGTTTAATAGCGTTAATATCCACAACGCATTTTAGAAATACTGCAAAATACAGAGAAAGAAAAGAAATTTCTGGGCTCTAAGTAAGTAGGAGCAAGCATTATGTGAAAAGAATAGATGAAAGACCTTCCATTTTTACTGGAGATGATGATGTGTCTGCATCAATAATCTAAACTTCAAACAATTACAGATGCAGAGACTGAAAGTAATTCTCTACAAGACTGAAACTTCTCTGCAATAGGTAACAAGCCTCTGATGAGAGTGAGGAGAATGAAATAGAGCCACACCTCAGAAGATACAAGAAAGAAGATTGGCAGAACTCCAAAATGAAGAAGAGAAAAGATACCCAATGATCATATTCAGAGACCCCCCCGCTTTTTCTTTGGTTTTGTTTTTGAGACAGGGTCTGGCTCTGTCCCCAGGTTGTTGGCATGCAGTGGTGCAATCACGGTTCACTGCAGCCTTGACCTCCTGGGCTCAAGTGATCCTCTTACATCAGCCTCTTGAGTAGCTGGTACTGTAGGCTCAGGCCATCACAACTAGCTATTTTGTTTTCTCTTTTTTTAGAGCTAGAATCTCACTGTGTTGCTCAGGCTGTTCTTGTACTCCTGGATTCAAGTGATGCTCCCAGCTCAGCCCCCCGAAGTGCTTGTATTACAGCATGAGCCCCCATGTTCAGCCTAGAGATGCTTTACTGGAATCTTAATCACAAACCTGCTGGATCAACTAAACACTGTCTATACTACATTATATTAGAAACAAATGTATAGAGAGATTATCTATAAACATATGTATATGTCTTGGCTATGTTATATAGTTTACCTACCTATCTACAGCTTATTCGATGACAGCCTTTCTGATTTCAATATGGAGGTTGGGAACTGAATCCACCAGCCCTCCCTCACAGTCTGGACACTGAGGAACCGAAATGTCTGCTCCTCTTATCCCCCCTACAGTTAACTGTTTACCTTAACATGACTTTATCGTTCCATTCTTTATTGGTGTGACTTTCCAAAATGCCCATCAATTCTTCACTGAAAATCATCAACAGATGGTTTGCACTCTATGGTTCTTTGAATGTCTCCCCTTGCTGTTTTCAGCAATCCTGAGCTTTTGTGTCTTAATCCTTACACAATTCTAACCAAGCTTCCTTGTGCTGAAAGATCTATCTTGAAGTCAACTGATTCTCAAAAAATTCTGACTTCGTTTCCCTACTGAAACATTACCAAAGCAGAATGGTATTCTTCCTTCATACGGTGAGCAATATACTTAGCTTCATCTTATCAACAGGTTGTGTGAAGTGACATTTGAATAGCTGGCTTTCTACAGGATCTTTTTTTAGTTGTTTTGCATAGAGCAAAATCACACATCTGGCTTTCAAGAACATTTGTAAATAACCAACTTGTGCTGTCCTCTTTAAAAGGTAAATTGTAACTTCAGGTATGAGACAACTTTCAACAGCAATAACTATATTATCATGGTAATCTTGAGAAGTATGTAATGGTCTTAGTAACTTTGCTATAAAATCTTGCAAGAAGATATGGCAGGTGGGATATGTATTATTTTGGTTGGCATATCATGACTGAGGTTGTCTACTTTCTTGCCCTCATATCATTTATTACACGGACTCTGTTTTATTCCTGACCCTCTGGGAATTTGCTGCTGGGTGAAGAATGGAGATCACCTGATACCACATGACATGAACTGCTATGACAGTGCCTGAACTTTACTGCTAGATTTTGAACAGCATGTTCTCTTAAAGTGATCCTTCCTTTGACAGAAAACGTAGTATCCAATGTCTTTCCTACAAGCAGAGAATTAGTATAAATATCTGAGTTTGAGCCGGATTACAGGTTTGCCAGAACTAAAGAGTATCCAGCTTCTATATATTCTTAGTATATAGGAGCTCATATCCTATTGGTTTACATTCCCTAACTCTATGTTAAAAGCACCTGCAGTATTTAGGACTAACATCATATATTGTCTGCAATGTATTTTAGTCTGGTGGGAGTTAGGGGAAGAAGATTTTAGATGAAACAAGATTAGCTTTGAAGTAGATAATATTGAAGCCAGGTAATGGGCACATGGGGTTTGAGTACATTGTTTACTCTACTTTTACATATGTTTGAAAATTTTCATAATATAAAGTGGAAAAAACTCCACATATTCAGTCTGAAAGTTGGTCCTAACAGTTGTATTTGCTAGCAATTGTTTTGGTTAATTCCAAGGGTCAAATGTGGTGGAGTCAAGAGATACAGGCCTGGCTGGGTGACTCACACTTGTAATGGCAGCACTTTGGGAGGCTGAAACAGGGCAGGTCTCTTGAACCCAGGAGTTTAAGACCAGCCTGTGAAACATGGAGCAAACCCATTTCTACAAAAATGTTCAAAAAAATCAGCCAGGGACAGTAGTGCATGCCTGTACTCCCGACCAATAGGGAGGATCGTTTGAGTTCAGGAGGAGGAGGTTGCAGTTAGCTGAGATCACACTACTCCATTCTAGCCTGGGTGACAGGGTGAGACCCTGTCTAAAACACAGCAAAAAACCATTAAGGAACTTTGAATGATTTGAAATCAGTGCTAAAGCTCGAGGAAGAAAAGTAAGTAACAAAACAGAACATTATGGGGCTATCAAAGTATTTTGTTAAATTTCTCCTTTTTTTTTTTTTTTTTTGAGACAGAGACTCACTCTGTCTCCAGGCTGGAGTGCAGTGGTGAGCTCTTGGCTCACTGCAACCTCTGCCTCCCAGATTCAAGCAATTCTCCAGCCTCAGCCTCCCGAGTAATTGGGATTACAGGCGCCCGCCACCACACCCAGCTAACTTTTGTATTTTTTTAGTAGAGATGGGGTTTTACCATGTTGGCCAGACTGGTCTTGAACTAGTGATCTGCCTGCCTCAGCTTCCCAAAGTGCTGGGATTACAGGCGTGAGCCACCGTGCCCAGCTAAATTTCAATTTCTGAAAAAGGAAGGAATATATCTCAAACATTCCAAGTCTCTAGAATTCTAGTCTCCCAGTGTTAGGTGAAGAGCCAGTTTTGATTCATTTTTATGGCATGAGATAGAAACCCTCAAGATGTTCAACTGAAAGAACATTACATAATGGTTTATAGTAAAAGCAGAGGTACGCACTTTTTTTTTTTTTTCTGAGAAGGCCCAGATAGTAAATATTTTCAGCTTTGCAAACAATATGGCTTTTGTTGCAACTGCTCAATTCTTCCATAATACCACAAAAGTAGCAATAGACAATAAGTAAGTAAATGAGCCTGGCTGTGTTCCGATGAAACCTTATTCATAAAAATGGGCAACAAGCCACATGAAGTTTTTCAGTTCTTTTATGAGAGTGTGGGACTCTGGAATTAGACAGACCTACGTTTGCATCCTGACTTTCCTATTTGTTAGCTATGTGACCTTGGGCAAGTCACTTGATCACTTTGAACTCTAATCTTCTCACTTATAAAATGGGGAATTATAATACCTGCCTCACATGGCTGTCGAAAAGAACATGTAAGATGGTGCATGTGAAGCACTTAGCTAAGTGCTTGTTGCCAAGAATTATTAACTATTATTAGCGCTTTTTTGGTACTATGTAATTTATTACTTATATAGTTACATGCATTTCTCCATTTTCTTCGCATACAGCACTAAGAGCTTTTGATCTTTAAGAAACTGATATTCAAGTGTAAAATATCTAAGCAGAATTATCCCAATACACTGGTTTTATCACCATCACTGTTGTCATTGTCACCTTGTTGAGGTACCAGTTGATCTACCTGATAATACTTTTTCTCTACTTCTGTCTACAAAATTGACCCCTCATAAAGACACAGGAGTCAGGCTTAGATGGTAATTAGGATATCAGCTTTACTCCTGAGAAAACAGACCTGAGGAATGTGGGTTAATCCATGGCCACCAGAGTTTTCAGACATCCTCCTCCATCCGATGATTTTAGCTACTCAGTCAGAGACAGTGCATGTTCTTCCTCTTTGCATGAATCAAATCTGACATAATAAGCTTTGTGCTTGGCAAAAAAGGTGACAAGAATGCATGTATCCTTGCAGTAAGCTGGCTCCAAAAGAAAAGAGAAAAGGGTCTGAGCTGCACAGACCCAACTTTCTTCTCCCATGTTTACAAATAAATAAGAGGAGTAGGAAGATAATTCATGTGTGTGTTACCATAACTAAAGTCTCTCTCCAGAAGAATATAGAGACAGAGAAAGGAAGGATTTCCACTGGCCTCTAATACTAAGTCAACCATGTGCTGGGAAGGAACTTTATTTTGATTAGCCCATGGGATATTTACAACAGCTCTCTGAGGCAGCCTTCTGAATCAACAGCATTAGAGAGGGAGTGGAATACCTTCTCCAAGGCTGCCCAGGAAGAAAGTAGTAGAGTCAGGATTCAAATCCATGTTCAGTTCCTTGACTTCAAAGCTCTGCTTCTCCAAAAGAAAAGAGAAAAGGCTACTGACCTGCCATTAGTAGGATACAAAATTTGAGTTACTTCCCCTGTGTGGATGATGGATTGTGCTACCAAACCTGTGCCTTCTGAAAATGAAACAAACAACAAACCAAATGCAAACCAACAGCAAAGAAAATGAGTTCGATTTAGACCTTGTGTTTGTGAGCCCGCATTGATGCGGAGCTATCAGTACTTTATTTTCTAGATGTTTGCAATGTATTTGCTTAAAAGATCCTCTCCTGGATTTTGTCTGAGATCTATGACTGTTGCTTTAAAAAAATTATCTATATTTTATTTTTTAAAAAACAGAGAAACATAGAGGTACCTTTAATTTTCTGACTTCTGCACCACTCTTCATACCAAATAGCAGTGCTGAGATTCTATCTACAAATTCCTTCATCTTCTGAGGATGTAATTTGCTTGGTCTTAGAGACTTAAATTCACTCAGAGTGGCTAAGCTCCCTTTTTACTATCTTTTCAGCTATCTTGGGCTAGAATTCCTTTTTTTTTTTTTTAAATGGGACCTTTCTAACTTGAAGGAGACCAAATAGAAATATTTTAGTATTCTATCACCTGTTTGTTTGTTTGTTTTTCTTTGAGATGGAGTCTCGCTCTGTTGTCTAGGCTAGAGGGCAATGGAGTGACCTCAGCTCACTGCAAACTCCGCTTCCTGGGTTCGAGTGATTCTTCTGCCTCAGCCTCTCAAGTAACTTGGATTTCAGGTGCCTGCCACTATGCCTGGCTAATTTTTGTATTCTTAGTGTAGACAAGGTTTCACCGTGTTGGCCAGGCTGGTCTCAAACTCCTAACCTCAGATGATCTGCCTGCCTCAGCCTCCCAAAGCGTTGGGATTACAGGTGTGAGCCACCACACGGGGTCCATTGTTATCCTCAAAAAGTAGGTCTCGCCTATCTTTTTTTTCTTGCTCCAAACAGTTAAAAAATGTTTTTCTATCATTTTTAATGTCTTTAGATACAGAATTCACTTTTTGCCTTTCTGGCTATTGGTAGAGGTTCCTATTACTCTCTCATATTCAGCTTTCAGTGTTAAGACATTACATCATAGGATGGATGCAACAGTCATTCCCCATAGGGCCATATAGTGTACGTTTCAATCTGCTCTCAATACATAGTATTGATATTGAAGGGCAATTTGAATCAAATTGTTAGGTTCCATTTAAAAAATGAGTAAGATATTCTGACATTTTGATAAAATCATATCCTTTTAGATAGCCATTCATTTGGAAGATTTATTAAAACAACCAACAATATTGCCTTATAAGGTTTGTTTTTATACTTTTAATTAGGTTGCTTTCCCAATAGCTACAAAAATTTTTAAAATGTGAAATCTCTTGTATTGCTAGATAATGCTAGTTTTAGCAAGGAGCAGATACCAAAATTTTGGTGTGTTTTAGGGAATTTGGTTTGGATTGCCCTTCAAATACAAAATTGCTTCTACTGAACCGCCATTAGTAGGATGCAAAATTTGAGTTATTTCCCCTGTGTTGGTGATGGATTGTGCTGCCTGAGCCACTGGCACTCCCTTTCACATTATCCATTGTGACTAATCGCAGGCATTTGCAAGATGATTAGCCAAGATTAGGGGTACAGTCTGTGATTATGAAACAGACTTTTTTCTTTATATGAAAAATTACTAGTTTATAATGCCATTAAATTATAATTTTGCTCCGTATTCCAGCCAATGGTAGGTTGTTAATAGCAATTTGTATTCTTATGCCTATTTATGTGCTGTTTGCTATGATAGTTCTTGAGTAGAACCCTGTCCTATCCTCATTTTTCTCTTCTTAAATGTTTACAGCTGTCAAATGTACCAATTTCACTGCTAAAGAAACAGTAGTTCGTTTATCTATTCAACAAATGTTTATTGAGCATTTACATCTTAAGCTCTATTCTAGCACTGGGGAATACAGCAGCAAACACATCAGTCCTTTCCTTCCTGGAGCTTTTATTTTGTTAGGGGGAAACTAATACATATAACTACTTTTTTTTTTTTTTTTTTTCACTTGTTCAAGGTCTAAGTTCAAGTCCCGGGTATCCTTGTTAACCTTCTGTCTCATTAATCTGTCCAATATTGACAATGTAATGTTAAAGTCTCCCACTATTATTGTGTGGGAGTCCAAGTCTCTTTTTAAGTCACCAAGAAGTTGCCCTATGTATCTGGGTGCTCCTATATTGAGTGCACATAGACTTAGGGTCGTTAGCTCTTCCTGTTACATTGATCCCTCTACCATTATACAATGTCCTTCTTATCTCTTTTGGTTTCTATTACTTTAAAGTCTATTTTATCAGAGATGAGAATTGTAACTCCTGCTTTTTTTTTTTTGCTCTCCATTTGGTTGGCAAATCTTCCTCCATCCCTTTGTTTTGAGTCTCTGTATATCCTTGCATGTGAGATGGGTCTGGATGCAGCTTATGGATGGGTTTTTTGGAATGGCTGATACTGGTTGTTCCTTTCTGTATATAGTGCCTCTTTCAGAAGCTCTTGTAAAGCAGGCCTGGGGGTCATGAAATCTCTGAGTACTTGCTTGTTCGTAAAAAATGTTATTTTTCCTTCACTTATGAAACTTAGTTTGGCTGGATATGAAATTCTGGGTTGAAAGTTCTTTTCTTTAAGGATGTTGAATATTGGCCCCCACTCTCTTCTGGCTGGTAGGGTTTCTGCTGAGAGATCTGCTGTGAGTCTGATAGGCTTTCCCTTGTGGGTAACCTGACCTTTCTCTCTGGCTGCCCGTAGTATTTTCTCCTTCGTTTCAACACTGATGAATCTAATGATTATGTGCCTTGGGGTTGCTCTTTTTGAGGAATATCTTTGTGGTGTTCTCTGTATTGCTTGGAGTTGGGTATTGTCTTGCCTTGCTAGGTTAGGAAAGTTTTCCTGGATAATATCCTGAAAAATATTTTCCAGGTTGGATTCATTCTCTTCGTCACATTCAGGTACACCTATCAAACATAGATTAGGTCTTTTCACATGGTCCCGTATTTCTTGGAGACTTTGCTCATTCCTTTTTACCCTTTTTTCTCCAATCTTGTCTTCTAGTTTTATTTCATTAAGTTGGTCTTCGACCTCTAAAATCCTTTCTTCTGCTTGATCAATTCGACTGTTAAAACTTGTGCATACTTCGCGAAGTTCTCATATTGTGTTTTTCAGCTCCATTAATTCACTTATATTCCTTTCTATATTGTCCATTCTCATTAACATTTCCTCAAACCTTTTTTCAAGGTTCTTAGTTTCCTTGCATTGGGCTAGAACATGTTCTTTTAGCTCACAGAAGTTTCTCATTATCCACCGTCTGAAGCCTGATTCTACTGATTCCTCACATTCATTCTCGATCAGGCCTTGTTCAATTGGTGATGAGGCACTGCAATCCTCTGTAGGAGGAGAGGCATTCTGATTTAGGGTGTTTTCAGCATTTTTACGCTGGTTTCTTCCCCTCTTTGTAGATTTATCCACTTGTCATCTGTATAATTGCTGACTTTCAGATTAGGTCTCTGAGTGGACGTCCAGCTTGTTGGTGGTAAAGTTTTTCTGTTTCTTAGTTTTCCTTCGGCGGATGCCCCTCCCCCACAGAGCTGGACCTTCCCAAGTTCAGCTGTACTTGCTGGGAAACTCTCAATCCTCAGCAGTTTCAACTGCTGTTTTTTGTTTTTCTTTTGTGGAGGGGGGTACTAGCCTTCCCCTGCGGCGACCCACTACACCGGTTGAAACAGCAGCGTTAAGATTCGTGGTGCTTTTCTGCCCGGAAATCTTCTGGTCTGGTTCCCCACTTCAGCCCGCTTTTCAATCAGCTGAATGGGAGACTCTTGTCTTCCCGGAGCTCCAAACGCCAACCAAAAGGGCACTCAGTCCCGTATACTCCGGACTGAGAACCGCCGCGCCGGCCAAAAGAGTCGTGCTGGTGACCCGTGGGGCTCCTCCGCCAGGAATCTCTTGGTCCGTGGGCAATAAAAATTCATCTGAAAATGTGGTGTCCACTCACTCTCTGCGCTTTCAGTGGTAGCTACAATCCTGAGCTGCTGCTAATCGGCCATCTGTTTTTTTTGTTTGTTTTGTTTTGTTTTTGTTTTTTGAAATGAAGTCTTGCTTTATAGCCAGGCTGGAGTGCAGTGGCACAATCTTGGCTCACTGCAACCTCCGCCTCCCGGGTTCAAGCGATTCTTCCACCTCAGCCTCCCGAGTAGCTGAGACCACAGGCACGTGCCACCATGCCCGGCTATTTTTTTGTATTTTTAGTAGAGATAGGGTTTCACCATGTTGGCCAGGATGGTCTCGATCTCTTGACCTCGAGATCCACCCACCTCAGCCTCCCAAAGTGCTGGGATTACAGTCGTGAGCCACCGTGCCCGGCCCCCAACTACTTATAATATACATATATGTAGGTAAAGGCATAGGTAGATATGATAAATAGAGAGAAGAATATATTAGGGAAGGTAAAAGGGCCAGGAAGGAAAATTGCAGATACTTTATAAGGTGATCAGGGATGGTCTTACTGATAAAGAGACATTTGAGCAGAGATCAAAAAGGGTGAAGAAACAAACCATGTGGACATACAGAGAAAAGTTTTCAAGCAGATGAAGAAGCAAGTACAAAGACTCTAAGTATGGGAGCATGCTTGCAGGTTCAAGAACAGCCAAGAGGTCCGTGTGAAACAAAAACACAAGAGTGAGAATCAGAGGAGATAAAGTCAGAGGACTAATGATGGCCTGATCAAATATGACTACAATGCCTAGCATAGGATTTTGGCTTTTACACCAAGTGAGATTGAAAACTATTGGTTGATTTTAGCTAGAGGAGCAGCTTGATCTGACTTTTACCATCCTTTTGGCTGCATTTAAGGTTAGACTTCAGCGAAAAATATTAGTTAACTATTGCTATGTAACAAATTGCATCAACATTCAGCAACAACACAACATCTGTTTGTTATCACACAGTTTTTGTGGGTCAGAAACTGAGCATGGCTTTGCTGGGTCATCTGCTTAAGGGTTTTCACAAATTTGTAATCAAGGTGTTGATTCGGGCCTCAGAAATGCCAAGGTTCAACTGGGGCTGAATCTGCCACCAACCTCATTCAGTTGTCAGCAGGGTTCTGTTCAAGAGCTGTTGCATTGAGGGTCTTAGCTTCTTTTTGGCTGATTGCCAGAGGCCACTCTCAATTCTCACCCAGTAGTCCTCTTCATTAGGACAAGCAAGTATGAAGAGCCAGAGAGGAAATCTCAGCAAGATGAAAGTCAGAGTCTTTTGTAACCTAATCACAGAAGTAACGTTCTGTCACTGCTACAGTGTTTGATTCATTAAAAGCCAAGTTATGGAAACAATGGAATTGTCCATTGATGGGTGAATGAATAAAGAGACTGGTATTCATATACAATGGAATATTATCAGCCTTTAAAAAGAAGGAATGAAAAAGAATGATATCATAGCTTTTCAGGAATATGAATGGAACTGGAGGTCATTTTACATGAAAAAAACTCAGAAACATAAAGTCAAATACCATATTTTCTCCCTTATATGTGGGAACCGAATAATGTGTACGATTGGACATAGAGTGGAATAATAGGCACTACAGGTTCTGAAGGATGGGAGAGTGAGGGGGTGATGATGGATGAGAAAGTAATTAATGGATACAATGTACAGTGTTATGGTGATGGTTACATTAAAATCCCAGACTGCATTATGACACAACATATCCACATAACAAAACTGCATTTGTACCCTTACATTTATACAAATAAAATTTAAAAAGAGAGAGAAAAAAGAACAAGATTCTGCCATTTGCCACATGAATGGAACTGGAGGACATTATACTAAGTGAATTAAGCCAGACACAGAAAGAAAATTACTACATTATATCACTTATATGCAAAATCTAAAAAAAAAAAATTGGTCAAAACCACAGAGACGGAGTGTTTACTATGGGTGGTGGGGGTGGAGAAGAAGTGGGGAGATGTAGGTCAAAGGACAGAACCATGCAAATATATAGGATAAGCAAATCCATAGATCTAATATACGTGGGGACTAACTATAGTTAATGTTGTATTTGGGATTTTTGTTGCAAGAAAGGATTTTAGATGCTTATGACATATACAAAGAAAATTTAACTATGTGAGATGACAGATAGGCTAACTTTCTTGACTATAGAAATCATTTTGCTGTGTGTAGATATGTATATATTAAAACATGATATTACACATCTTAAATATATACATTTTTAAAAACTATGAGTCATTAGTTCCAGCCTACTGAAGGAGGAGATTATATAAGGCATGGATACCAGGAGGCAGAATCACTGGGATCCATGTCAGAAGCAAGGAGGCAAAGAAAGACACAAGGGGACAATGTAGAGTGTCACTAATATATTGTTAAAACTGTTGATGTTTCCTTGGGTTTGTGTATGTGGAATGCTAATGGCTAAATTGTTCAAAAGCATTGCTTCCTGTGCAAATTATGAATGTATTTTGAAGTTCAAACTAATAATAGTGAGGTATTGGATATAGATGTGAGAAGACTAGAAGCAAGAGTAACTATAGCATTCAGTATAAGACAACTAGAAGAATGAAATTGCTGTTTTCTGAAATGGCAATGACTTAAAGGAAAATATTTTGTCAAGGATAGGAAGGAATCAAGTCCCAAGTTTTAACATGTTGACTTTGAGATGCCTTTTTGATGCCCAAGTAGAGAAGATGACTTGGCATTTGAATATATAAGCCTAAGTCTCAGGGAAAAGGTTGGGTTATAAATAAAAATTTAAGAATCATTATTATTTATATTGCATTTAACGCCATGATGCTAGATTGAATCACAGTGTATGCTAGAACTTCTAGAGACTGTCCAAAAATGAAAAGAATATTTATGTGAGAGATTCATGGATGAATATCAGTTAACACTATATGGTTTAATTATTTTTGTCCCCTCCTGTAGTAGTCCATTTTCACACTGCTATAAAGACATATCTTAGACTGGGTATTTTATAAAGAAAATAGCTTTAATTGACTCACAGTTCTGCATGGCTGGGGAGGCCTTAGGAAACTTACAATCATGGTGGAAGGGGAAAAAGCACATCTTACATGGTGGCATGTGAGAGAGAATGAGCAAAAGCAGGGAAATGTGCCTTATAAAACCATCAGATCTTGTGAGAACTCACTCACTATCACTAGAAGAGCATGGGGGAAGCCACCCACATAATCCAATCGTCTCCCATTTGGTCCCTCCCTTGACATGTGGGGATTATGAGGATTACAATTCTAGATGAAATTTGGGTGGAGACACAGAGCCAAATCATATTATTCCACCCCTTGTTTCTCCAAAATTTCACATCCTCACATTTCAAAACACAATCATGCCTTCCCTACAGTCCCCCAAAGCTTAACTCATTTCAGCATTAACTCAAAAGTCCACAGTCCAAAGTCTCATCTGAGACAAGGCAAGTCCCTTCTGCCTAGGGACATGTAAAATCAAAAGCAGGTGAGTTAATTCCAAGATACAATGGGGTATAGGTATTGGATAAATGCTCCTATTCCAAATGGGAGAAATTGTCTAAAACAAAGGGTCTACAGGTCCCATACAAGTCCAAAATCCAGCAGCACAGTCAATAAATCTTAGAGCTCCTAAATAATCTCCTTTGACTCCATGTCTCACAACCAGGTCACAATGAGGCAAGAGGTGGGCTATCGCAGCCTTGGGCGGCTCCACCCATGCGGCTTTGCAGGGTACAGCCCTCTCCTGGCTGGTATTGTCTCTAGATTTTCCAGGTACACAGTGCAAGCTGTGGGTGGATCTACCATTCTGGGATCTGAAGTACAGTGGCCCTCTTCTCACAGCTCCACTAGGAAGTGCCTTAGTTGGGACTCTGTGTGGAGGCTGCAATCACATTTTCCTTCCACACTGCCATACTGCCCTAGCAAAGGTTCTTCATGAGGGCTCCACCCGTGCAGCAAACTTCTGCCTGGACATCCAGGCATTTCCATACAGCCTCTGAAATCTAGACAGGTTCCCAAACCTCAATTCTGACTTCTATGCACTGGCAGGTCTAACACCACATGGAAGCCACCAAGACTTGGGACTTTCACTCTCAGAAGCAATGGCCTAAGCCATACTTTGGCTCATTTTAGCCATGGCTGAGATGCAAGGTGCCAAGTCCCAAGGCTGCACAGAGCAGCAATGGGGCCCTGGATCTGGGCCCATGAAACCATTTTTCCCTCTTAGGCCTCCAAGTCTGTGGTAGGAAGGTCTACTGTGAAGGTCTCTGACGTGCTCTGGAGACATTTTCCCCATTGTCTTGGTGATTAACATTCTGTTCCTCATAACTTACGCAAATTTCTACAGTCAGCCTGAATTCCTCCTAAAAAATGTGTTTCTTTTTTCTATGACATTGTCAGGCTACAAATATTTCAAACTTTTATTCTCCTCTTTCCTTTTAAACATAAGTTTGAATTTCAGATCATCTCAAGTTGAAAGTTCCACAGATTTCTAGGGCAGGGGCAAAATGCTGCCAGTCTCTTTGCTAAAGATAGCAACAGTGACCTTCACTCCAGTTCCCAACAAGTTCCTCATCATCATCTAAGACCATCTCAGCCTCAACTTCATTGTCTACATCACTATAAGCATTTTGGTCAAAACCATTAAACAAGTCTCTAGGAAGTTCCAAACTTTCTCACAACTTACTCTCTTTTTCTGAGCCCTCCAAACTGTTCCAACTTCTGCCTGTTACCCAGTTCCAATGTCACTTCCACATTTTCAAATATCTTTATAGCAATGCCCCACTCCTAGTTCCAATTTATTGTATTAGTTCATTTTCACATAGCTATAAAGATATACCCAACACTGGGTAATTTATAAAGAAAATAGGCTTAATTGAGTCACAGTTCTGCATGGCTGAGGATGCTTCAGGAAACTTACAATCATGGTGGAAGAAGAAGACACATGTCATACATGGTGGCAGGCCAGAGAGAGCAAGCAACCACAGGGAAAACTGCCTTATAAAAGCATCAGGTTTAATAAGAACTCACTCACATCACTAGAACAGCAAGGAAAAAACCACCCTCATGATCTAATCTCCTCCCATCTGATCCATCCCTCCACATGTGGGGATTGTGGGGTTTATTGCACAATTCAAGATGACATTTGTGTGGGGACACAGAGTCAAATCATATCATTTCCAAAATTCAAACACTGAAATCCCAAATTCCAAGATGATGATCTTGAAATTTGGGGCCTGTAGGAGGAGTTTAGATCATGAGAGTGGAGAACTAATGAATGGGATTAGTGCTTTTATAAAAGAGGCCTGAGGGAGCTTGTTTACCCCTTCCACCATATGAAGAGACAGCAAAAAGACACCATGTATGAGGAAGTAATCCTCACCAGATACCTAATCTATTGGATCCTTGGTTTTTGATTTGCTAACCCTCCAAAATTGTGAGAAATGAATTTCTGCTATTTACAAGCTACCTAGTTTATGCTATTTTATTGTAGCACAGAGAATAGACTAAGAAAGCAGACATCTTTTTGTCTCTAACAAGAACAAATTTTTGCATTATGCAAATTAGATTAGTTTCTTATAGTCATGACCTTCCCAAACAAAATTTTGGCTCTATCTACAGAAGAACAAATCTTCAAATACTTTTGGCTCTATCTACAGAAGAACAAATCTTCAAATAATCTTGGCCAACTCCTCATTTCCCCTCTTGGTTGCAATCTCATGCAGAATATACTGAGAATGCAACATCTTGAGATAAGAAAAAAATGTCTAGAACAATCTGAGGTGTGTCCTGATTCTTTCCAGAGTGGAATGTTCTGCAATTCTTGTGTTCCATGATCCCAGTGCTGCCCAAGGTATAAAACCCAGAGCAGAGTTGTTGTAGGTATCCTCAGCCATAAGTGTGAAGTGGCTCATGCACAGACATGACTCCATCCAACCCTATGCAGCTTTCTGGAGCCTTGGGGAATGAGCTTGCCATAGATTCTAAGCTTCTGTTTTTCCTTGTTGCCTATTTGTGAGTAATACATTTGTTTTTCCTGACATGTGTGAGTATGCTATCTCACTGGATTCATACCTTGGCAGTTGGATTATGGAAAACCTCTTGCCAGACTTAGGAATCTTTATGCTGCCTTTCCTTTTTTTTTCTGGTCCATATTTATCCAAACCAAGAATTTGGATTGCTCAAAGGCAAAAGCAAGCCTGTATTAATACAAAGTGAAAGTTTTGCAATTACAGGTCTTTCTTAAAAGAACTTCACAGATAATTCATTTTTTAAAGGCAAGGGTCACTGTCATACACATTCAGTTCCTGGAATACATTTTTCTAGCTCTTTCTTCTCTCTTTGATTAATCTCATTTATTATTTTTCACTTCAAAAGTCATTTATATACTGACAAGCTCCGAAATCTGTATTTTAAATCTCAAACTTCTTTCCACAAGTTTCTGTTCCTTATTTTTAACTGTCCTTTGGGCATTTTGACCTGGAGTCCTTCAGAGATTGGAAGTTAATTCATGCTGATTTCCAAAAATCTGTTCTGTCCCTTTGTTTAAGCTTATGGCCTCATCATCCTTGGAGCTACCTATGTCAGAAGTTTAGGGGGCATCCCAGGATTTCCTTCTCTCTCATGCTCTGAATGTTAATGATAATACAATTAATGATATAAAGGAGATTTATAAATATTATATCTAATTATCACAATAACCTCCTTGTATAGCTATAATTATATCTTATTAACAAGAGTGAGGAAGTAATTTGTCCCAGATCAAAAAGCAAATTGAGGACAAAACCTAGAGTTGAGCCAACTCTTCCAGGCTGCAAATTCAGCACTTTCTACTTTTCAATGCTGCTTTTTCAATCATTTATAGCCTTGTCAGTTCTATATTAAGAATCATCTCTGCATTTCAATCTTTCCTTTCCTAATGTGTTGTCAAGAACTTAATCCAGAACTTGATTATTTCTCACCTGAACTGTTAAAACCTTCTCCTATCTGGTCTCCATTCTTACTGTAGTTTGTAGTTATTTAAAGGGTCATATCAGGGTCATCCTTCCAAAAACAAAATGATTATATCATTCCACTTCTTTTTGTTGTTGTTTTCTTTTTTGAGGCGGAGTTTTGCTCTTGTTGCCCAAACTGGAGTGCAATGGCACAATCTCGGCTCACAGCAACTTTCACCTCTGGGGCTCAAGCTGTTCTCCTGTCTCAGCCTCCCGAGTAGCTGGGATTACAGGCATGTGCCACCACGCCCAGCTGATTTTGTGTTTTTAGCAGAGACCAGGTTTTTCCATGTTGGTCAGGCTGATCTAGGACTCTTGACATCAACTGATCTGCCCACCTTGGCCTCCCAAAGTGCTGGGATTACAGGCGTGAGCCACCGCACCCTGCCCATTCCATTTCTTACATAGTTGTTTTTTTCTCTCACTGCATGCAAAATTGAGTTGCAAGACTTAATTTAATATTTTATTTTCACATTCAAAATCCTTTTCAAATTCCACTCAAATCCAAGTTCGGAAGTCACCATGCTCCCTTTGTTTCAGAAATTCCAAACTTTCTTTTTTTGTTCACTGACTTTGGCCTTTTTTCTAGAATGTCCTGCCCTCTCCTCTAACTATAAAAGCCTTTCTTATGCTTTAAGATCCAATTTTTTTTATTATTTATTTTATTTTGTTGTTTGTTTGTTTTGCCAAAATTGTGAAACCCCATCTCAAGAGTCTCGCTCCGTCACCCAGGCTGGAGTGCTGTGGCGTGATCTTGGCTCACTGCAACCTCTGTCTCCCAGGTTCAAGCGATTCTTCTGCCTCAGCATCCCAACTAGCTGGGATTACAGGTGTGCACCACCATGCCTGGCTAATTTTGAATTTTTAGTAGAGATGGGTTTTCTCTATTTTGGCCAAGCTGGTCTCGAACTCCTGACCTCAGGTGATCCACCTGCCTTGGCCTTCCAAAGTGCTGGGATTACAGGCATGAGCCACCATGACCAATCTAAGATGTAATTCAAATAGTATCTCCTCTGTGTGATTTCAACAAATTTAGGTAAAGCTAATTTCTGCGTCTCCTGGGCCCTCAGAACTAATTTCTGTTTACGTCTCTCCCTCTCACAGTAGACTGAGAAAATCCTTAAATACAATGACTGTCTTGTTTATCTTTGTAGTCCCAATGCTAACCACATTGAGACATCCTATAAATATGTTTATACAAATAATAAAATTATCCATATACCTAATTCAGATTAAAAAAATCGATACATTATTAGTATATGAAAGAGGGTTACCTCTTGACTATATTTCATAGATTCCAGTCACCCATGTTTATGCACACTTTAGCTATATTTTGAAACTTTTTGTAAGATGAAACTTTTTATATGTTTTTTGAAACTTTTTATAAAACTTTTTATAAACTTTCTAATCTCAGCATGAATGCATTATGTAGGTTGAATAAGGGTAACCCAATTAAGCTACACATTTTATACTGATGACAATCAAAAATTTGTTAAATGTCATGTTATCTGTCTTAATTAACTGGAAAAATTAGCTGGTATATTCATTTGTTGGAAGCCAGAATTAATGAAAGTACTTAACGTTTAAGGCAGACAATGAAAGACCATATGAAGATCTTGGGGCTATTTGTTTAATTTTTTTTTTCCTTTTAACATACTGCAAACATGTCATTTGTGTAGGAGAGAAAAAAATCTTTTTCTTTTACCCTTTTAGATACACAGCTGGAGCCCATGTTACAAAAGACAGATTAATAAGATTTTTTTAAAAAGAGATTTTAACATGTATATCTTTTATATGCATGGGTGAAACTCAGGGATGAGTAAATTCAAATAGGTGGCTAGAAATGGGCTTAAATACCATCTTTAGGTAAAACAAAGTAAAAAGATGGTGAGAGAGGCAAGTTAAGGAAAGGTGACCAGGAAAAGAATAACAACAAGAGTAAGGTTTGTTGTGTAGATAAGTAAGTACCCTCTCTATTGATAAGAATTTTTTTGTGTCTTCTCTTCCTGGTACAGAGAAGGAGAGAGAGAGAGAGAGAGAGAGAGAGAGAGAGAGAGAAGGAGAGAGAGGCCCTTACAGATGGAAATTTTCTTTATACATGTAAATTTTTCTTACAAAAGAGTGACATATTCTGTTTTCAGAGGTTTTCCTGTGTATGCTATTTCTCAAAATAATCAGCTCCAAATAATACTTAGGCCTAAAGGCATATTTAGGGTGTCCTACAGTCATCATTTGTGGTGATTTTTCTGGTCTCTTACACCTGCTCCTTGCTTGTTCAAATCTGTTCAGTGACTACCCTGAATCTAACCAATGCTGTTATCTATTGAGTGTTTTAACTAATATCTTGTGATCAACTTATTTTTAGAATTGTCAAAATTGAGTTATTTTCGAAGTTACTGTAGGAAAATTTGTAGTTTGTATGTTGTCCTTACTCTTTCTAAATTACTTTATGTTTTAAATTGATAAATTTTTATGTATTTGTTGTCACAACATAATATTTATTTGTTTATTTTTGAGATGGAGTTTCACTCTTGTTGCCCAGGTTAGAGTGCAGTAACACTATCTCAACTCACTGCAACCTATGCCTCTGGGGTTCGAGCGATTCTTCTGCTTCAGCTTCCTGACTAGCTTGGATTACAGGCACCTGCCACCATGCCCGGCTACTTTTTGTATTTTTAGTAGAGACAGGGTTTCACCATGTTGACCAGGTTGGTCTTGAACTTCTGACCTCAGGTGATCCACCCTCAGCATCCCAAAGTATAGGAGTTTACAGGGGTGAGCCACTGTACCCAGCCCACAACATAATGTTTTGAAGTGTGTGTGTGTGTGTGTGTGTGTGTGTGTGTATGTGTGTGTAAATGACTAAATCTTGCTAACATATGCATTACCTTATATAGTTATCATGTCGGTGGTGGGAACACTTAACATCCATTCTTCTAGCATTTTCCAAGAATAAAATATATTGTTATTAACTATATTCACTGTGAAAAGAAAATAAGTTTTGGGACCCTAAATCACTAAGCTAAAGGGAAAAGTCAAGCTGGGAACTGCTTAGGGCAAACCTGCCCTCCAGTTTATTTAAAGTCATCTCTTTGCTCACGGAGATAAATGCAGATCTGATTGCTTCCTTTGGAAAAGCTAATCAGAAACTCCAAAGAATGCAACATTTTGTCTCTTATCTACCTATGACCTGAAAGCCCCTCCAAGCTTTGAGTTATTCTGCCTTTCTGGACATAGCCAATGTACATCTTACATATATCGATTTACCTCTCATGTCTTCCTAAAATGTATAAAACCAAGTTGTGCCCCAACCAACTCTGACATATATTATCAGGACCTCCTGAGTTTGTGTCACAGGTGTGTGCCCTTAAATTTGCAAAATAAACTTCCCAGATTGACTGAGACCTCTCCCAGATATTTGGGGTTCACATCACCATGCTGTACAATAGGCTTCTTGAAATTATTTCTTCTATCTAAGTAAAATTTTGTATTTTTTGACCAACATCTCCCCAGGCCCTGATGCCAGACCCTGGTAACCATTCTCCAATTTTATTGCTACTTCTGCTTCCTTTTCCAATTGTTCTGGTTTTCATTTGCATGGAATATCTTTTTCCATCCCTTCACTTTTAATCTACATGTGTCCTTACAGGTTAAGAACATGTCTTCTAAGCAGTATATATCTAGGTCTTTTAAAAATTCATTTAGACACTCTGTTTTTTGATTGTATAATTTAATTCATTTACATTCAAGGTAATTGTCTGTAGCTAAGGGCTTACTACTGTCTTTTGTTCATTGACTTATAGTTGCTTCATAGATCCTTGTTTCATTCTTTCTCTTTTCCTTTCTTCCTTTGTGGTTGAGTGATTTTCTTTAGTAGTATGTTTTGATTCCTTGATTTTTATTTTTTGTTTATCAACTGTAGGTTTTGCTTTGTGGTTGCCTTGAGGCTTACAAAAAGCATCTTATAATTTTGACAGGTTATTTTAAATTGATAACCACTTAACCTGGATTACAAAAAAAGTCTTTACACATTTTTGTATATATATATATATATATATATATATATATTTTGTATTGTATTTTAGGTTTTGGGGTACATGTGAAGAACATGCAAGATTGTTGAATAGGTACACACATGGCAGTGTGATTTGCTGCCTTCCTCCCCATCACCTATATCTGTCTCTACACTTTTATTCCATTCTTCTTCCAACATTTTGTATCTCTGATGTCACAATTCTCATCTTTTTATACTACATGTCCCTGAACAAATGATTGTATCTATTATTAATAGTTCTGTCTTTTAACCATTATACTTAAGATTTAAGTGATTTACACACCACCATTACATTATTATAGTGTTCTGAATTTTACTTATTTACCAATGAGTTTTATACTTTGGCATTTTTATGTTACTTATTAGTATCCTTTTATTTCAGCTTCAGAAATTTCCTTTAGCATTTCTTGTAAGACAGGTGTGTTAATGATACACTCCTTCAGCTTTTATTTTTGGGTAAAGTCTTTATCTCTCCTTTATTTCTAAAGGACAGCTTTGCTGGGTATAGTATTCTTGGCTGCCAGGTTTTTTTTTCTTTAGTGCTCTGAATATATAATCCCATTCTCTCCTGGACTGTAAGGTTTCTGCTGTGAGCCATATTGAAAATCCCTTATATGTTATTTGCTTCTTTTTTCTTGTTGCATTTAGAAACTTCTCTTTTTCTTTGATTTTTAACAGTTTGATTACAATATGTCTTGGGTTAGTCTTGTCTGTCTTACTTCCTGGTTTGTCACTTAGAGCAACCAACAAATTTTCTTTATTAGTTTAGTTACTTTGTGTTGAGTTTTCTATTACTTGAAACAAAAACGTTCTATATACATGTGTGAAGAACGGCAAAGTGGATAAGATTCTTTGACTTTGAGAAATATATTTTGATTTTCTTGTTTGAATAGAAATGTGTTTGGTGCATCGTGTTACAAAATAAGTAATAAAGCCATATAAGGAAATCTTGACTCCAAATGCTACACGTTAAAGTTTGTTCATCACGTTATTTTTCTTTTTTCTTTTTTGAGACAGTCTTGCACTGTCACCCAGCTGAAGTGCAATGGCATGATCTCAGCTCACTGCAACCCCTACCTCCTGGGTTCATGCAATTCTCCTGCCTCAGTCTCCCAAGTAGCTAGGATTACAGGCATACACCACCATACCTGGCTATTTTAGTGTGTTTTTAGTAGAGATGGGGTTTCACTATGTTGGCCAGACTAGTCTCAAATTCCTAACCTTGTAATCTGCCTGTTTCAGCCCCCCAAAGTGCTGGGATTACAGGTGTGAGCCACCATGCCCAGCCTCCATCATATTTTTATGATCAGAGTTTATTTTGGTTTGTTTGTTAGGAAGAATCATCCTTGGTAAACTCTAAATTAGGCAGTTTCAGAGTTGCTTTAATTATATTGATTGTGATATAAAGACCCAAATGTGCCAGTGGGATGGCAGAAACTCAGCTGAGCTGGAAGAGCTGAGATGCCAAGCACTGAAATTTTCAATTACAGCAGTAAGCCAAAAATGAAAGCGTTAAGTCAATAATCACTTACTGAGATGGCATAAACAAGAAGTTAAGCCTTGCTTATGCCATTTCAGTAAATGATTATTGACTTACCGCTTTCAGAGAAAACACCAGCTCCCCCTGTTCTGTGTTCCCCATAGAATGGCACACTGGTCAGGTAGATTCACACAGATATGCGGTCTTCTTACTGCTGAGGCAGTAACAAGCAACAGGTTCTGGTATTTTTAAGTGTCCCGGTATGCTTAAAATGTCCTCTTGACCTTCCTTGGTTTTGTGTAAGTTTGTTGGTGCTGCCATAACAAAATGCCACAAACTGGTTGTTTCAGACAGCAGAAATGAGTTTTCTCACAGTTCTGGATGCTAGAAGTCCAAGATCAAAGGGTTACAGGTTTGGCTTCTTCTGAGGCTTCTCCCCTCAGCTTGAAGATGAACACCTTCTCCCTGTGATGGTGAGGGTCAAGGGGAGGGCTAAGAGTAAAAATGTGCTAGGTACTGAGTCAAAGTGGGAAAATGTGTCTGCAAGTTTTCCTTTCTCTTCTCTCATATGGATCTCAGAAGAGGCACCCGAGAGAACTTCTATCCAAGACCTCAGATAAAGAGATTTAGGAATGAACACACAGAGGATAGAAACGTTAAGTATGCGAAGAACATGGCTAATTAGCGGAGGTTGGGTTTTTGACTGCCACTCCTTTCAGATACTCCCAGTATGGTGTGTGGGGAGAGCAGTTTTCCATATGTGGGTCCTCATGTGTAGCTTATGGTCAGGCCTGACAAATGACACACTGATTTTTAACAACTAGGAACTAGACTCCTCAAAAGGAAAGCCAGATTTTTTTTTTTTAATTCCAAATCCCTGAGAATTTTCATGAACATTTTCTAATGTGTTATGTAAATACCTAATCTATCTCAGGGATCAGGGTTAAATTATCTTTTGTTTAATATTCCTGCTTTTCTGGGTTTTACTTTTTCTTGTTGAAAGTCCATGGGTTCAAAGACTTTTAAATGGAATACAATTTACATGGTATTGTAAAACTCAGTAGGCAACGTTCAACAAGAAATTAGCTGTTCTATAATCAACAAAACTTGGTGTCACATATTCTGTAATTTAAAAATACCAAAGAAGAATAAAGATCTCTAATGATTTGCTCCCTGGACAACCATGTGACTCTTTTATAGATAATCAACATTTTTTTTCTTTTTGTTTGAAATGGAGTGTCACTCTGTCACCCAGGCTGGAGTTCAGTGGTACGACCTTGACTCACTGCAAACTCCGCCTCCTGGGTTCCAGCGATTCTCCTGCCTCAGCCTCCTGAGTAGCTGAGATTTCAGGTGCATGCCACCAGGCCTGGCTAATTTTTGTATTTTTAGTAGAGGTGGGGGTTTCACCATGTTGGTCAGGCTGGTCTTGAACTCCTGACCTTGTAATCTGCCTGCCTCGGCCTCCCAAAGTGTTGGGATTACAGGCATAGCCACCGCTCCCAGGGCAACATTTTATTTCTGAAGATAAATTCTGTAATACTTTCTAGATCCTCAATGTTATATGTGACACGCATTTTCAAACTCTTCCAAATTCATGTAACCTCAATGGCTTTTTTTTTTCTCCTGAGGGACAGTCTTGCTCTGTTGCCCAGGCTGGAGTGCAGTGGTGTAATCCTGGGTCACTGCAACCTCTACCTCCTGGGTTCAAGGGATTCTTCTGCCTCAGACTCCCAAGTAGCTGGGATTACAGGCATGCACCACCCTGCTGGGGCAATATTTGTATTTCTAGTAGAGACAGGATTTCACCATTTTGGCCAGGCTGATCTTGAACTGCTGACCTTAAGTGATTCGCCCCCCTCAGCCTCCCAAAGTGCTGGGATGACAGGCATGAGCCTCTGCATGCAGTCTACCCATGGCTTTTTAAATGTTTTTTTGAAGTTTACCAACTCACAATAAGTTCTACTTTCCGGATACCTTGCTGAATGCCACAATAACTCAGTTTTCTTGAGGGTCATAGGATCTTCTCTGCTGAGCACAAGAGAAATGATAAAGGGAGTGGGATTTTTGGGGTACAGTGAGTATTAAAAAAGCTTTTAATTTTGATGATTTAAATTGGAGTGTCATGGACATTGGCAGATCTCCAATCCCTGTCTGGTAAAAAATATTTTTTCTTACAATATTGTTTTTATATACCACTGTTAAATAAAATTTATAGGAGGCCATTGGTTTGGATGAGCTCTTGCTCCAGGCTAAGAGACCACAAGCCAAAATGAGGTCACTCACATTAAAATTCTATGTCACCAAGGCAGAACTTAGTAGTTTCTCTGACCTTCCAAGAAATCAGGAGAGCAAGATATAGTAGCCAAATCCCCAAACAGGCCAGTTTTAGCTGGCATAAGGAGAAAGTACCCTCTGCCTTAACCTTTACAGAGAAGGTAACTTTGAGATGATCAATTTACTTTTTGTTCTGTGTTTCTGCTTTCTTAAGCGCTTTTTTGCCTATAAAACCAAACTTCTCTGCTCAGCTCATTGGAATACTTATTCTATAGAATGAGGTGTTGCCTGATTATAGAATCACAAAGCCAATTAAGATCTTTAAGTCTGTTGTAATTTTGTTTTTTGACACTGCATAGTGAGCCTGTGGTCTTTTCCTACAACAATCTGGTGTACTTTTGGTGAAATGTAGAGCAACCCAGACCCGAGAATAGCAGCACTTCACTAACTCTAGGACATAAGATGAGTGCACACATGATATAAATTTTAGTGTTTCTGTATTACCAAAAAGTACAAGAATTAAACAGTTTTTAAAACAAGACAGTTTTTTTTTCTTACTGAATTTTAAACTCACATAGTACATTTAATTTGGGGCTGCTAAGAACAAACCATAGGCCAATTAATTGATAAAAGATTTGACCTTAAGGGAGGGCCCTGAAAGGAAAGAAAAAGTTGTCTTTAAAACTTTGCTTAATGGGCTGGGCGTAGTGACTCACACCTGTAATCCCAGCACTTTGGTAGGGCGAGGTGGGAGGATCACGAGGTCAGGAGTTGAGACCAGCCTGGCCAACATGGTAAAACCCGGTCTCTAATAAAAATACAAAAATTAGCCGGTGTGGCGGTGAGTGCCTGTAGTCCCAGCTACACGGGAGACTGAGGCAGGAGACTTGCTCGTACCTGGAAGGTGGAGGTTGCAGTGAGCCGAGATCGCACCACTGCACACCAGCCTGGGTAACAGAGCGAGACTCCATCTCGAAACAAAAAAAAACAAAAAAAACTCACTTTGCTTAATAGTAAAATTCCTGATATTACTAAGATAATGGTGCACAGTAGGAAGGGAAAAGTTAAAAAAAACTAACAACTTCCTTCCTGGTTGAAAGAGTCATTTTTCAATCTCATTTATTTTCCACAGCAAATATTCCAAATTGGAAGATTTTTTAAAATAAATTTTTTATGTTTCAAAATGTGATTTCAAAAGTTGGGAAATTCATCAGTTCTGTAGTGGTAAGTACAGTTATTATAAAATGTGATGTTGTGTATTGGGACACTGTGTATTTGAGTCCATGAAATATTTGAAAATTTTGCTCTACAATTCTTTTTTTTTTTTTTTTTTGAGATACAGTCCCGCTCTGTTGCCAGGCTGGAGTGCAGTGGCACAGTCTCCACTCACTGCAACCTCCACCTCCTGGATTCAAGAGATTCTCCTGCCTCAGCCTCCAGAGTAGCTGGGACTACAGCTGTGACCACCACACCCAGCTAATTTTTGTATTTTTAGGAGGCGTGGTTTCACCATGTTGGCCAGGATGGTCTCGATCTCCTGACCTCATAATCTACCCACCTTGGCCTCACAAAGTGCTGCGATTACAGGCTTGAGCCACCACACTCGGCCTAAAATTAATTCTTTATATAAAATATTTTGGGCAGCACCCAAGTAATCTGGAAAAATGAATAATGAATAGAGATGTGTCCTTTTGACCTTTCTTGGTTTGTTGGTACTGCCTTAACAAAACACCACGAACTGGGTGGTTTAGACAACAGAAATTAATTTTCTCACTGTTCTGTGGGCTGGAAGTCCAAGATCAAGGAGTTAGCAGGTTAGGCTTCTTTTGAGGCGTCTCTCCTTGGCTTGCAGACAGCCGCCTTCTCTCTGTCCTCACATGGCCTGTCCTCTGTGCAGGTGCATCTCTGGTTTCCCTTTTTAAAGTTCATATTTTCTCTTCAGACAAGGACATCAGTCAGATAGTATTAGGGCCCACCCTCATGACCTCATTTAACCTTCATTATCTTTTTAAAGGTCATATCTCCAAATACAGTCACATTCTGAGATACTGGGGGTTCGTGCTTCAACATGTGAATTTTGGGGGAAGAGAAGGGCACAGTGGTGCACATAACAGGTTGGTATGAAAGCATATCTCACATAATATCCAGCTTTCAAAAATTCCATTGTACAGTAAGTCACTTAAAGTCATCAATGGCTTCTTGGGAACAGTGACTTTAAGCAAAATAACGTGTCACAAAGCCGATTTTGCTATACGAGAGGTGATTATAAGTAAGAGTTAAGCTTTTATGGTATATTTCTGGTCACAAAAACATCACCAAACTCCTAAATAAAGACCAAAACACTGCTAATAGTAAACATTAAAATAAATATGTGCTATGCATATACTTAAGAATGATTAATAAAAACAAGTATGATTACTATTTACCCAATTTTTATTTCAAATTAGGCAGCTCAGGGTACAAGGCAAGAACGAGCACTGGACAGGACACCATCGCAGCAGAGGGCACGCTCACACACGTACTCATATCTACTCTCACTCAGACTGGAACCATTTAGACATGCCGAGTTACCCAGTGTTCACAGCTTTGGGATGTGGGAGGAAACCAGAGTGCCTGGAGAAAACCCACAAACGTGGGGAGAATATGCAAACCACTTATAGACAGTGTCCACAGCCTGGAAGAGATATTTTTTCTTCTCTGTGTTAAAATGATATGTTATTGCACAAAACAATGATATCTGAGGAGTAGTGTTTTGTTTTGATAGAGTGTGGTTAATATTATCTAACATTATAACATTATTTTAGTGGCAAGTATGAATTTGTATGACATAAAAACAATAAATATTTGTATATATTCAGTGTCTTCTAAATTCTGCATTTGATTTATTTATAATTAAAATAACGATACTGATTATATACATTAAGTCCTACATTTGATTCTGAGTCAAACAATATTTCAGCCAAAGTCTTAACAGCTCACATTTATTTACATGACTTGTTTTCTGTTAATCATATGCAATTAGAAGATGCAAGGTACACACTGATTTCCCCTCAGAAAATCCTGAAGATTTTAATTGGTTATAGTAGTTATGGTTGCATAACAAATTACCCCAGATATTAGTCCGAAAGTGAAAACACTTGTTATCTCACACAGTTTCTGAGAGTCAGAAATCTGGATCAGCTTAGGTGGGTGGTTTTGGCTCAGAGTTACTCATTTCACTGTTAACATATCAGACCTACAGTCATCTGCAGGTTTGACAGAAGCTGTAAGATCCATTTCCAAACAGCTCACTCAAGAAGCTGTTGGCTGGATGCCGTGTTCTTCACTGCTGATGGCAGGTCTCAGGGCCATGCGAACCTCTCCATAGAGTTGCTTGAGTATCAGCTCAACATGTCAGTTAACATCCTCCAGAGCAAGTGAGCCAAGGCATAGCAGGCAGAAAGCCACAATTCCTTGGAAGCCTAGTCTAGTCTTAGAAGTCACACAGCATCACTCTACCATATTCTATTTGCTAGAAGTTAATCATTAAGTTCAGGCTTGACAAGCAGAAGGGAGTTAAACTCCAACTTTTAAAGGAAGAAGAATGGAAGCCTTTGTAGGAATATTTAAATCTAGCACACTGTTTTTGGGGAAAGATAATATTAATTAAGAGGACTTCTTAGTCTGTTTGGACTACTGTAACAAAATACCTTAAACTGAGTGGCTTATAAACAATCAAAATTTATTTCTTAAGGTTCTGGAGTCTGTAAGTCCAAGATCAAGATACTGTCAGTTCAAGGTACTGTCCGGGTACTGTCTGGGTACTGTCTGGGTACTGTCTGGGTACTGTCAAAGACCACGGTACTGCCAACCCTCTGGTGAGGGTTGACTTCCTGGCTCATAGATGGCACCTTTTCACAGTGACCTAATATGAGTGAGGTCCCTTTGTAGTAATGAGTGAATTCTAGCTCTGTTAGTTCCCCAAAGTCTTGTTGTCTGAAGCTACTGTTTGTGCTAATTCATTACAGTAACCTTAGGAAAGTATCACAGTACCTTTGCAAGAAAACAGACTATAAGAGGACTGAAGTACTTTCAATTAACATGGTGAACATGGGAACTGGAATTTAAAGAACTATGGGACTTAGAACATATGGAATTATTACTAGATGGGCCATGAAGGTTGCAGTTCATATTTCCACTGTTTCCCTCCAACATCGGGCAGACAGGTTGCTGTCACTGTCAAAGATGCACTGCCATTCCAAGTTCATTTTCATTATGGATCTAAGGCGGCCAATAAGACTTTGTATCAATATATATCTGCATCCAGAGTCTATGTAAAGTAATTCCAATGAAATACCTGCCTTGCCCCCAGCTGGCTTGCCCTATGAACCTCCATAGCTGTACAGCCCAATAGCCTATGACCTTAGATAAACACATCTCATTGAATGTCTGCTCTGCGAAATGAGCCAGAGACCCATGGTCAATGAGTCCAATCACATTACAACCACCGCCAAAACAAGGTGCAGATCACATCTTGACACACTGACAGTAAAAGATACTTAAGCACGAATCTATGGCATTTATATACCTGAGAATAAAAATCTGGTAAATTAATTTGTTGATGCTCATAAAGTATTTCTACTCTTCAAATTCTTTCTGCACTCTAAAGCATTATCAATGCTTCCATTGTCCCCCAAAAGAAAACTCTTACCCAATAACAATCACTCCCCATTCCCCCCTCCAATTCACCTCAGCCCTGCAATCATAATTCATTTCCTGTCCTTATAGATTTATCTATTCTAGACATTTCATATAAATAGAATTAGACAATACATGACCTTTTGTGTCTGGCTTCTTTCACTTAACATGTTTGCAAGATTCGTCTGTGTTGTAGCATGCACAAATCCATTTTTGTTTATTGCTGAATAATATTCTATTGTATAGATACATTTATTTATACATTCATCAGTTGACATAAATTGTGTCGTTTTCATTTCTGGCTATTACGAATAATACTCCTATAAACACTTGTGTACAAATTTTTGTATGGATGTACAAAGGAGTAGAACTGTTGTCATGTGATAACTCTGTTTAAAATTTTTTAGAGTGCCAAACTGTTTTCTAAAGCAGTGTCGCCATTAGGCATTCTCAACAGTGAAGGTTCCAATGTCTTCACATCTCTAACACTTCTTACTGCCTTTCATTTTTATTATAGCCATCTTTGTGTGTATGAGACAATTTTGATTAGGAAAAGTTTTTTCCTAATGGCTAATGATGTTGCTATGGTTTGAATATTTTCACCAAACTCTTGGTGAAATTTAATTGCCATTATGAAGGTATTAAGAGGTGGGACACTTAAGAGGTGAGTAGACTTTGAGAGCTGAGTGGATTAATGTTAATATTGAGGGAGTGGATTTGTTGTTATGAGAGCGGGTTGTTATTAAAGCAGGTTCAGCTCCCTCTTGCTCTTGCACACTCTTTGCTCTTCTACCTTCTGCCATGGATGATGCAGCGAGAAGGCTCCCGCCACATGCTGGCACCTTGATATTGGACTTCCCAGTTCTTCCAGAACTGTGGGAAGTAATTAAAGAAAAAAATTACCCAATCTGGAGTATTCTGTTGTAAGAATACAAAATGAATGAAGACAGAAAATTGTTACCAAAGGGTGGGCATTGCTATAACAAATACCTCAAAATGTAGAAAGGGCTTTGGAACTGGGTAACAGGTAGAGGCTGAAACAATTTGAAGGAGCAGACTAGGAAGCAGATTCCTATGAATGGAGCCTTAAGAGCAATTCCAGTGAGGGCTTAGAGAAAGAGAAAGGCTTAGGAAACATTTGAAAAATTTTTTTTTTTTTTTGAGACGGAGTTTTGCTCTTGTTACCCAGGCTGGAGTGCAATGGCGCGATCTCGGCTCACCGCAACCTCCGCCTCCTGGGTTCAAGCAATTCTCCTGCCTCAGCCTCCCGAGTAGCTGGGACTACAGGCACGTGCCACCATGCCCAGCTAATTTTTGTATTTT
>PVKV010023278.1:0-33685 GCA_004027835.1 Alouatta palliata | reverse complement strand
AACCCCGTCTCTACTAAAAATACAAAAATTAGCTGGGCATGGTGGCACGTGCCTGTAGTCCCAGCTACTCGGGAGGCTGAGGCAGGAGAATTGCTTGAACCCAGGAGGCGGAGGTTGCGGTGAGCCGAGATCGCGCCATTGCACTCCAGCCTGGGTAACAAGAGCGAAACTCCGTCTCAAAAAAAAAAAAAAAAACAAAAAAAGAGAGTGAACTAAGAAGATGGGAAGTATGGACAGCTCTGCTATGCAAACATTTGATTTGGCTGGAGTGAAGTGTTGAAGTGGCAGGGCTGGAGGGCCCAGCAGAAGCAAGATGGCCAGGAACTTTGTGGCTATGCCTGGATGCTTGGATTTTATTCTGAGGAGAATGGGAATGACCTGGTGAGATACGCCCTGCAATCTGTCACTGGCTGGAGAATGGGTGATGGGTGAAGGGTAGGGGAGTGACCATGCAGAGATCGTGGAGGCTGGAGCCAAGGTAGAGACAGTGGGATTGGTGAGATGTAGGTGGATTTGAGAGAAGAAAGTGTGTGCTTTGTTTTCTGGTTGTACGTAGGGGTTGAGGGAAGAGGCAGCACAGAGATGTGCAATGCCCCCTCCCTGAGGTTTCTAATTTGGGTGACTGTGTGGATGGTGATGCCTCTCACTGCAGTAGGGGACTTCAAGAAGAGGAAGAGGGGTTTTGGCGGAAGGTGGAGACATCAGTTATGAACTTGCTGAACTGGAGATACTGGTGATCAGACCTACAGAGCGGGGGGTCCAGAGCAGAGTTCACCTGGCAGGGGAGGGCTGAAAGAGGAGCGTGTGCAGACTGAAGACAAAAGGGCAGAGGCTGGGCTCCCATCAGTATAGAACAGCCACTACAAATCCCAATCAGAACGTGTGTCCCATCAGAAACCTCATCCCCAAGAAGGCCCCTTCACATTACGGGAAATTATCTCCAGCAGAAGTTACAGGACCTCACTTAAAATCATGAAGTCTGAGAGAGAAAGAAACTTAAAGGTTATCTAATTACCCTCCTCATCTGAAAAACTAGGACACTGACAAGATACTGAAGCCAGGGAGAAACACGCAGACGACAGAAAACCAGACTTTCTGACCTCTAAGCCAAAGGTCCGTTCATCCCATCTTGCCTGCCTGAGTACCGGAGAAATGCAGTTCACTGGTCCCACTTATTCCCAGAGACATGGCTGGTTTCACAGTCCTCATGCCTGATTGTCTGTTGGTCTGAGATAGAACTGAAAGGGCCCAGGGAGCCAGTAAGAAGGGCTCTGAACAGAAATCGGCAGAAGGACAGCTGCGGAAAAGTCCGACACAGTCACCGCGTAGCATGTGTGTGCAGTGTGTGTGCGCATGGGCTGACTCAATGTTACAACAAGCAGTGTTATTCACTCTGGCCTTAGAGGCATGATTGCCCTTCTAGAATTACTTTAAAAAACAAATCAAAAGCACAAACAAGCGAAACAGCTTGGTTAATTCCTTCAAAACATATGTTGTGCTGTTCCAGAACCATCTGAGGGCAAGGATGAATGGGATGAAGAAAAGAAAAAGTTGGTCAAAGACTGTTCTCGTGGATGCCCCAGGTGCCTCTTGTTCCATGAATACACAGTTCTGCAGCCCGCCTCATGCCTGAACTCTGAAGCCAGAGACCTGTGTGCTCTCCTGAACCCCGGATGGTTGCAGAGCTCATTGAGAAGGCACCAAATATTTAGCGTGCAAACTGGCCCTTTGGGTGATCTTGGGAACTGGGAAACTTTGGAAGCCAGGTGGAACAGATGAAGACTCCCATTTCTACCGTTCAGTGTTAAGGTTGGTTAGTGCAGAGGAGGTGTGATCAACTGCAGAAGAGAGAATGAACCCCAGACCAACAGCAAGGAAACACCCAGACTCTCAAAGCTGCAAACAGGCTGTGCTGAAAGCCTTGGGGGCCCACCCCTCATACCAGTGTGCCCTGGATGTAGGACATGGAGTCAAAAGATCATTCTGGATCTTCATGATTGCCAATCTGGATTCTGAACTTGCCTGGGGAATGTAACCCCCTTCTTTTGATCAATTTCTCCCTTTTGGAACAGGACTGTTTACCCAATGCCTAGACTCCCGTTGCATCTTGTAAGTAACTAACTTGCTTTTGGTTTTACAGGCCCGTCGGTGGAAGGGATTTGTCTTCCATCTTGCTCCTGCTGGGCCCTCCAGCCCTGCTACTTCAGATGAGTCTGGCCTTTTGAGTCAATGCTGGATGATTTAAGACTTTGAGGGGACAATTGAGAAGGGGTGATTGTATTTTGCAACATGAGGACGGAGATTTCGGACTGAGCAAAAGCAGAATAACGTTTGAGCATAACCTCACCTAGATCCATGTTCAACTGTGCTCCCTAGGGTTGGAGGTGTTTGGGTGATGGGGGTGGATCCTTCGTGAAAGGCTTAGCCCATCCCCTTGGTGATACGTGAGCTCTGTGCATTCCTGTAAGATCTGGTCATTTAAAAGTGTGTGGCACCTCCCCCCTCCACTCTGTCTTGCTCTGTTCTAACCACGTGAAAAATGTGCCTGCTCCCCTTTGCCTTCTGCCTTGATTGGAAGCTGCCTGCAGCCTCCCCGGAAGCAGGTGGCACTGTGCTTCCTGTACAGCCTGCAGAACCATGAACCAATTAAACCTCTTTTCTTATACATTACGCATTCTCAGGAAGTTCTTTATAGCAGTGCAACAAAAGGATGGGATTCCCCGGCACTCCTGGAGGACCCTGCTCCTCTGACAGTGGGTAGATCCCTGCCAGCCTTGGGGCAGGCTGATGACCTTGCCACGGACAGCTGTCTTCCTCTTTTCTATCACTTTCTGTTCAAATCCATTTTTCCGTTACTGCTTCCTATTTCCATCTTCTTCTCCCTTTCTTCCTTCTCTCCCTGTTCATTTCTTAGATCTACTACTGGCAACTGGGGGTCCATGGGCACACTCATGTCACAAATATTTAGAAGAGTTCAGTGGAGAGAGAGCCCCAGTTCCAGGAACAATGACGCCTTCTAAACACTCAAGCTAATTAGACACTGATGTGTATAGGCTGAGTTTTCCACTTATCTTCACACGTATATATTGCTACCCTTTTCAACTACATTATAAGCTTTTTGAGAACAAAGACTCAAGAATGAGAATAATAATGAAGAATCTTTACTGATGAGAACAGTCTTTGAAGGATGGTAATAATTTTGATTCTGGCACCAACTGGCTGCACGTCCTTGGACAAGTCACTCTACTTCTCTGGGCTATTTTCTCATGCACAAAAGGACTTAAGAAAATTACAGTCCTGCAAAGAACTCCAGTCCTCCACAGGGGGCCTCGGGACAGGTACAGGTAAGGGGAAGTCTAGGTAAGGGGTCTTCGACCCTCCATCCTCTCTTGAACCAGAGCAATACCATGAACCCATATGCTGAGTGTCCAAGGGCCCTAACACAGTTGAAGAGGGTCCAGGGAGCCCGTATGACAGGGTGTGGACAAAGAACACACACAGAAAGCAGCAGCTACCTCTTACTGACCAGTCTGGAAGATTGTTATTGGCTTTATGGGCCGGGTTCTGCATAAGATTTGAGGGATCAGGGTCTTTTTCGTTTTTCTTGGAACTCTGAATACCATTTCCAAAATGGTAGACGACTTCCAAAGTCCCTCCAAGATGCTATGGTGAGGGAGGCCGCCTAGCCCTGGTGTGTGTGCAGTTCTGCCAGAGGCACAGTGAGATTTCAGAACATGGGACGGAACAAAGAGTTCCTCTTCTTCACTTCGTCTCCTCGTTGTTCTGAGGATCACCATGAATACGAACAGATTTTACAATAAAACATCCTTCATGAATGAGATTATTAATGTTTGTGCTTTAGAGAAACACAGACTCCTTGTGAGCAGAAACCATGCCAGGGTAGATCTCTTGGGACCAGGAAAATCTGGAGAGACCAAAGTGCCTGTTGCCATGTGTATGGTAGAGCTGGCGGACGGCCACCCACCTGTGCTGAACACTGTAGGGCTACATCCACTAGATGACAGACCCAGGGTGTGACAGCTCATACCAAGACAGGCTGTGTGTCCCCACTTAGATATATGTAAATGTACTTATGGAAGCTGCCAAGAATTCTCCACCAAACAGAATTGATGAGAAGCCCAGTTATGTAATTTCATCTCAGTTCAATGTACAAAAGACAATCAACACAATAGTAATACTTCAAGCTGTACATGTTATCCCCAGTTCCTTCAGACCTGAAGTACTAATCAGCTAGACCTCTACATGCGGTTCTGGCCTATTCTCTGAGAGACAAAGGAAGCGCAGCCCCTTAGCTCTCACTGCCTTATTCTTCTCCCATGTATTCAACATGCCGCAAAGACTTCCCGAGAGCTGCAGCAGTTGACACCACTTGCCCCATCGCCCTCTCAGGACATCAGGGAGTTGGAGCATAGCAAAGGCTGGTAGAAAAACCAGGGCACCCATTCCAACCTCCTTGGGATACGAAGGTGACGGAGCTACTTCAAGGCCACACATCTTGCCTGTGTGAGGGGGCATGCAGGTTTCTCCATGGCCAGTCTGCCATTCTTTCTGCCAAAGCACGGCTGTCTCCACCCATGGACTGTCTGAAACCCCACTGTACCCAACAGGAGCCACTGGGCAGGCAAAGGGCTGCCTGGAGGGGTGGGCAGCAGGCCTCCCGCACTGACGGCCTCCGCCTCCTGGGGTCTCCACCTGCACCTGAGATTCAGCCATTAAGAAGCTTTTCTCCCATTGAGAGAAACATGGTATCTACACGTCCTCACACGTGCTACAGCATGGATGAGCCGTGAAAACACCGTGCTGAGCAAAAGAGGCCGGAAACAATAGGACAAATACTGTAGGATCCCACTTACATGAGAGATCCAGAGTAGGCAAATTCACAGAGACATAGAGTAGATTAGGGGTTACGAGGGGCTGGGGGAGGGAGGAATGGGAATTACTGCTTAACGGGAAGGGAGTTCCTGTTTGAGGAGATGAAAAACTTTGGAAATAGTGGTGATGGTTGCACAACATTGTGGGTGTAATTAATGTCACTGAATTTCACACTTAAAAATGGCTAGAATGGTAAATTTTGTTACATGTATTTTACCACAAAAAAAAAAAAAAAGCATTCTTTTGGATCTGAAAGGTTTGACAGTACAGCCTTTTGTAGTGGGGCGGTAGACACATGTGCAGGGCGTGCCTAGATTGGGAAGAGGGGCTGGGCAGGGAGGTGGACAATGCTGCGATTTCACATCCTGTGGGCAGGTCCTGCCCAGGGCCTTCTGCACCAGCCTCTGCTGGAAGGTGCCTGCTGCTCTGGACGGTCTGGGCTTACACTCAGGACATTCTTGTAAAGCAGAAGGTCAGGGAAAACCAGTGATAGCCTAAGAGCAAAGCAGCCTTGAAGAGAACAATGCACCTATTTATTGAGTGCAAGCAGCAGTTGAGACTGGGTAAATTGAAAAGTATGCTAGTTTCATTGGTTTTACAGTAGCTCAATTTAAAAAATAAAATAAAATTAAAAAACCCTTCTCAAACTCATCTGATTCTCTGTGCTTGCCCATGATGCTAAGTTGAAATGGCTTATTCACCAATCAGTTTCTTGCATGTATGCCTTCCTCACTTGGACCTGCCTTGCCTCCTTGTCCTAGCATGTGGGTGTGGGTGCCCAGATCCAGGGTGCCAAAGCCTGCCTCACTGTCTGACACTAGCCCTGCGCATGGCTCCTGGGCTCTTCGCTTCCCCTGCCCTGGCCCAGACATGTGCCTGTGCTGACCTCTCACAGGCAGGCCTGGGGATGAGAAGCCCCTGCAGGAGCTCTGCATGCCCCAGTGGCCTCCTCATGGCCCAAGCTTTTCCAGCTGCAACCTACGGATCAGGCATGGGGCATCTGATTTCTTTGTTTGCCGTCCAGTGTTTGAATAGTACAGAGGGCATGATCAATCTCTGCCACACTGTCCCCCGTGTCACCCTCTTGGAGTTGAGAGGAAGTCCAAATGCCGCTCAGGCCAGCCACCTGCCCAGGGCAGAAGCCCCTTCTCCACTGACCTCCTCTGTCCCAGGGCTGACGTGTCCTCATAAGGCTACAAGTTCTGTCGCTGGGCAGCTGTGTGTCAGAGCGTGGCCACAGTCCCAGATTCTCCAAGGAGCTCACTGTGCTCATGGTAATTACCTCTTCTTTGAGGGCAATGGAGTGGAGAGGGTGACAGTTATTACTGATCAGGGCTGAATTACTCCTGGGGACAATGGGCATTTGCTCAGTGACCTGTGGGCTAGCACGTAATTTCCCAAATGGGGAAAAAGTGCCGCGGTGGCCTTAAAACTCTCTACTAACCCTACCTTCCCTCAGGAGTTAAACCAACACCTGGCCCAGGGAACAAGACCCTGTCTTTCTGCCTCACCCCATGGCCTCTCCCGACTCATGCCCCCATCAGGGGTTGTTTGGATATTAAAAGAGTTTCCTAACCAGGCTCATTGACACCTAGGCAGTTTTACTGCTCAAAAGCCTTCAGTGGCTCCCTTCTACCCATAAATGGGATCTAGCCTCCTTAGCACGGTTCAAGGTCTACAATAGTCTGAACCTCCCCATTCCCCAGCCGCACTCTGTTCTCCAGCCACACCAAAGGCTCATCACACCCAAACCAGGCAGGCTATTTCCGGCAGCTCTCCTCTTCATGCCCTTCCCATCCCTGCCCCTTTCTCCTCCACCTCCAAGAACTCCTTCTACTCCTCCAAGATGCAGCTCAGTGGCCATCCCTGCTCTGGACTTCTCAATCCCCAACTGCCTGCCATGTCCACCTCCATCACTTCCATCATCACCACCACCACCATCACCACCACCATCATCATTAACACTATCATTACCACCACCACCATCACCATTATTATCATCACCATCCCCACCATCTCATAAGGCTACCACTATCATCACCCCCATCTCCACCACCACTACCATTGTCACTGCCACCACCATTACCACCACCATCATTATCATCACCACCACCATCATCATTACCACCATCATTACCACCACCACCACCACCATTATTATCATCACCGTCCCCACCATTGCCACCATCTCAAGGCTACCACCATCATCTCCACCATTTTCACCACCACCACCATCATTACTGTCACCACCATTACCACCACCATCATTACCGTCACCACCACCATCAGCACCACTATCGTCATACCACCACCATTACCACCACCATCACCATCATTATCACCACCATCCCAGCCATCACTAGCAGCACTCCACCATCACTACCACTACCATCTCCACTATCAATCACCATGACCACCATCCCCGTGACCTCTAGTATACCATCATCACCACTGCCACTATCATTATCACCACTGACACTACCATCACTATGACCACCATCACCACCACCATCATTACCACTACCATTACCACCACCACCATCACCATCAGAACCACCACCATCACCACCACTACCATCTCCACTATCATCATCACCACCACCATCACTACCACCATCACTACCATCACCACCACCATCAACATCACCACCACCATCCCCACCACCACCACCATCACCACCACTATCATCATACCACTACCATTACCACCATCACCATCACCATCAGAACCACCACCATCCCTACCATCACCTACCACCACCACCACCACCACCATCCCTACTACTTCTACTGTCACCACCATCACCACCACCATTACCACCTCCCCCATCACCATCATCACCTCTCCTATCACCACCATTCCCACCATTCCCACCTCCCCCATCTCCACCACCATCACCTCCACCATAGCTGCCATCAACAACAGTCTAAGCCTGGACACTTCTGTTCTAATCCCAACAGTAACTCCACATGCATAAAAAATATATCTCCACTATACAGATAAGCAAACAGATCAGAGGGCTTAGGTAATCTTCTAGGAATCCTTACTGCTAGCAGGTGGTAGAGCCAGGACATTGAATTTAATGTTTTTCCCATTGTTTGTGGTTAGAGAGAAAGCTGGACTCTATCAGCTCACCTCCCAACAGCCCCAAAACCCCCTTTACCGGGGACAGCTGTCAGAATGGGAAGTGTGTTGGGGCTTTGTTGGGGCTACACTGAATCCCTAAATTTTGAGTCCTGTGTGGCTGCCGCACAGACCTCCCCCATCTCTCTGCCCCTACAACACACACTTTCTTCTGTCAGACCTGCCTGTCAGACCTGGTCTCTGCCTTGTGAGGAACACCGCTGGCTATGAACCCACCACTGGTCTAACCCAGCTGAAGCTGACCTTATCCCTTTCCTCTCCTCGATCCATTGGCTTCAGAAGTGGCCTGAGACCCAACCCTGCCAATGTGGCTTAAAGGAAAATTTTCTCACTGATTCAAAAAGAGAGAGAGGCGTAACAGCACAAAAGCACGATGATCTCCCATTGAACTGGACACATCCATGTCTGTATGTGAAGTATGGAACTGTGGCAGCCATCTGGGGACCATGAGGACTACTAATTGATGATAAGAGCAACATGCTGAGGGTGGCAAAGAGAAAAGATGGGAAGAACTGAAGTCCTGGGGGAAGCAGTCGAACCAACTCCAGTGCCACCCTAATTTGGGGCTTCCTGTATGTGAGATAAAATTTCCTTATTGTGAAAGCCATTCTGAGTTGAGTTTTCTAGTACTTGCTTCCAAAAGCAGCCCTATTGATGGGCTCATGTGCTGTCTCTGCACGACTGCTCAGTGCTTCCACCCCTTACCAGCCATGTGGGCATATTCAAGCTCAGCTGAGTCCTGCCCCGGGTGGAAAGGGCAGTAGCGTGCAGACACTGGAAGAAAACTGCTGTGCTGCCTCCGTGTTAGCTCCCAGCCTGTGTGGGAGATGCTTAGTTCAGATGACGTTCTCAGAGTAGATCTACAGAGATCAGCCTAAATCCCCTGCCCAGGGTAGCCCATGTAATTCTGTGCTTAGCCTCTTGTTATCTGCAGCACAGAGCTGTGGAGGCAGTAACGTTACAGCCCATAGAGAGGCTGATAAGAGGCTCCTTCAACAGCCCAGCCTCAGATCTACAGCTGGAGGGTACAAGGATGCAGTCCCAGTGTCTCCCTCCCTAGTGGTGACTTTTTCCTACCTTCGAGGGATGAAGGAATTTCTGAGCAGTGAATTCCTGACAAGGAACTTTCCAGAATCTCACTTTGATCATGCCACTTCCCTAACTCAAGAACTTATAAGGATTCCCAATGAGTAGTTCATCAGGCCCCAACTTCTCTGCTTAAATCCTTCCCTCCCCACCTACGATCTTGTCTTCTCCCAGCCCTCACTGCTCCGGTGGAGAAGCTGCCTCCCTGCCCACCTATCTCCATCCCTGTCCCTGCAGCCCCTTGCCCGGGAAGCTGTCACAGCCAGGCCAGCTGGACTCCGCCTCCCCTGGGAGGGTGCTTTGGCTTCTCCAGGCCTCTCGGTCTCCTTTTCCTGTGGTTCTGCAGCTTCCTGGCCAGTCTGCCTGGTGTTTGTTTGGGATATTGGTACGTGGCATGACAGCCTACTTTCCAGGTCCTCCCATTCAGCAAGTGTGCAAGACCTCGCTCCCCCTTCAGGAGCAGGAGCACTCCAAGGGCAGATTTTCCTCTGCTCTCCATGGTGCCTTGTGCAGTGCCGGGTACTGGAGGCTCACAGAATCCTCCGGAATGGAAGTGGAAGGACATCGAGCATCATCCAGGGCAATGTCCCAGCCACGGCCTCCCTCTGGTCACGGTTGACAACGTGCTTTCACCTCTCAGCCTGCCTGTCTCCCAGCACTCGGGGTGCAACTCCAGGGGCACTGCAGTGGTCAGCCTTCTTCCCAGGCAACCCTTCCTCCTGCCCCCACCATGTGAATTCAGATGAGCAGCACCCACCAGGACACCTTAGTGTTCTAGACATGGACGGCCTGTGGCGAGGGCCCACCCTGAGGGCACTGGAACGAAGGACTGCTGTTACAAAGGGCAGGAGATGCTTTCTCTGCCCTCCGGGATGCACAGTCCAGGCAAGTGGGCAGGAAGGACGCACAGCATGGAGAAATGACAACACAGCTTGCGTGTGCACCCTGCCACATGAGCCCTGCTGGTAACCAGCCATTTAAGGATTTGGAGAAAAGGCAATTGCTGGGGCTGGTGGTCAGGGCATGCGGTGGCGGCAAGGTCTGAAGGTAGGAGACGAGGAGCTGCACAGTGGGACCCTGGTTAAGGTCGGCGACCTCCACAGGAAAAACACAAGATCCCCCGGGGAAACCAGCAGCAGCCCGTTTGCTGGACTGTCTGCACGGTGGGGGAAGCCTCTGCACAGGCAGGTGAGGTCAACTCCTGCCAGCCTCCAGGATTGCAGGAAGAGTCTACACTCCCACAGTCCCTACCCAGGATGTTGTATCTGGGACTTAAGGTCCACGCTGACGGGCTGACAACTGTTCATGATCAAAGGGAGATATGTGCCAAGCTATGTTTTAGGAAATAAATATGAAAAACAATCTTTAGAGGAACTAGACTGAAATGGGGAGACCTCTGCAGTGGTCCAGGAATGAGGCAATGACAGTCTGAACTAAAGAGAGGGAGAAGAAGGAGAGAAAAGACAGAGTGAGAAAATGTTACGGCCTGACGGGGACTATGAAACATGGCTTCCAGACTTCATTCAGAATGGCTGGGAGAATGAAAGGCTCACAGAAAACAGAGTCCAAAGTGTGGGCTGGCCAGTGTCCCCTGGGGGCTTGGACATGTCATGCAAACTTGCCAGACCGCAGTTTCTTTATCCACAAAAGCGACCTTGGCTGGATAATCCCCACTTCCCTTCCTGCGTGCAGCTAGAAGGCGTCCCCGTGTAGTGGGAAGTCCATGGCACTGGAAGGACACATAATGAGTTTACAATTTGAGCTCTTCCACAACCATTGTACCTTGGACACATGATTTAACCTTCCTGTGTCTCCATGTCTTTGGTTATAAAATGGAGAGAATATCTTCTTGCAGAGAATCTTTCAGGACTAAAGGGAAAATGTGCACTTATCACGTTAAATAGAAAACACTTAAGAAATGTCCCTTTCCCCAGCCCCTAGTGGTTCTAGAATTCCCGGGTGTCTGAGAGGCTCACCTCAGACACGGCATGATGAAGAAAGGCGATGGCCTCCCCATGGAGATGTACGTGGGGATTAGAGATGGGGGGAGTCAGGCCTGACAGGTGGGCTTGACAAACAACCTGTAGAGATAGTTTCATGAAATCCACAATCCAAGAAAAGTGTGAAGTGAGGGGAACAGAGGGAGCAGGTGCAGGAAGGGAACGCAGGTGGAAGTGCAGCATCTCCCGGGGACATTATAGCCCTTGGCATGTCCACGTATGCATAATGTTTTTCTTATTTTTTTCTTTAAATCGACTCACTTTTTTCTTACATAAACATTTGGAAAGGGAACTTTTTACCAAAACACCACTATTACTGCTTGCTATGAAAAGGGTGACAGAAAAAGTAAACATGTCCAATCCCCAGCCATGCCAAGTGCCCATTCCACACTTGGGAAAACACTGGGCTCAAGGGCTGTCTCGCGAAATGATCAGGCTTGGTCCACGTGGTTCTGGAAGGGAGGAGAAAATCGGCAGGGCTAAGCAGTGTGAACGAGAGGGAGGCCGATCTTGCTTTAAGAAAGAACTTCCGGAGCTGGAGCTCCCAAGAAGGAAGGGCTGTCTGTAGACAATGGAGGGACTGAGCCTCAGAGAGAGTTAGGGCACATCTCCTCCAAGGTCTCTTTAATGACCAACAGCACTTAATGCCATGAGGTGTCCTGATATTCATGAGTGAGAAGACAGTAAAGAAGTACATGGATAATGAATGAGTGCGTGAGTGAATGGATAGATGAAGGGAAGCAGAGAAGGGCTATTTGTCAAAGCAGGCATGGGTCCAGGGCAGTGCAGGGCTTCTACTGTCGTAGCAAACCTCCATCCCCTCTCCTGCACCTGGGCTTACCCAGGCTAAGACTGCTCCAGGTCTGTGGCCCCGCAAGAGGATCTGCCCCTGAGCAGGACCCCCCATGGCTCCAAGCACACCAGCTACACCAGGCTGGATGCCCCCTTGGCCTCTGTATGCCTTTCATCTCTGCTGCTTAGATCTGCTTCCTGTGCTGAGACAGGCACAGGGCAGCATCTATCCATGCTCCTTAAAACCAATAGGCAAGGAAATAAAATGCCCACCAGGGACAGCCTGGACACCCTTCCCATATGGTCCAGGGTCATCAGCATGCATGTCAAATGCATAGAACAGGAGCCTTATTCTGGCAGCCAGGCTCCTCTGGCACAGATTGCTATGGAAGGAAATCGTCGCTGCCTAAGTGGCACAGGGTTAGTCTCTAAAGGAACACTCCCCCTCATCCCAGCCTCAGTGTTCGGTTTGTTTGCCCTCTTCAGGCTCCACTTCCCGGTGGTTCACCTGGAAGGCTGCAGAAGACTAACAGGCTTTGTGGCGCACAGCAAGTGTTCTAGCTGGAAGGAATATGGAAGCTCATCTGGTCCAATGCTTTAGTTGTCCAGAAGAAGACGGTCAGGCATAAAGAGGGGGAAGGACCTGCTCAAGGCCACAGAGCCAAATACTATCAGTAACATGGTAATGATGCTTATTTGCACACGTCATTTTCTAAAAAGAAGATTCCGCATATTCCTTTTCTGATCCACCATCCAGAACAAATGATTACTCCAGTATCTGGACTTCCACCTGCATCTCCCAGCCCTGGCTTTACTCCAACTCCCTGAGCCCTGGCCACTAATCCCCAAGGTTGCAAGAGAATGGAGTGGGTGGGAGGAGAGAGTCAGACTCCCGGAGAAGGAGAAACTGAATCCCAGATCATCAAGTCCTTTCCCGAGGTCAGCCAGAGGTAGGATTTTGGGGCTGACCATCAGGATGGGGGTTAAAACCATCAGGAGGAGGTAGGTTAAACATCTTCCCTCTCCAGGCACTGAAGGCCCACCTGGCATCACGGTGGGCACCAGAGCATCAGCAATGCAAAGAAAGACACAGGCTCTGCTCCAAAGGAACCCTCCATCCACTTCCTTTCTTGTAGGTAAGTGAATTTTATTTCCAACAACTGTTCCTGGCCTCTTTGCTGCCGCATGCCCCCTAAAAGGGCTAACTCGCCTCTCCTCCAAATCAGGCTCTGCTCTGAAACTGTCTGACACCCATACTGAAGGCAGATCTAATTTAAAAAGTGTTTGCTGCAAGCTTTAAACTGTCATAATTTTGGCTTTTTTGTGGGTGTCTCCTTTCCCTTGTAAAAATGGGTCTGTTCTCCTTGCTGATCAGTACAATTATAATGATATAAAACAGAGTACAATAAAAGCTGGGGACCTGCCCTTAAAAGGGAAGTTGTGGGAGAAGCGATTCACGGCCTTCTCCTCTGGTGACCTTAGCAGGGGCGGCTGAGCCTTGAGTTGGCGCTCCCAGATGAAGATGAATTTTGTGGTAGTTGAGGGAATGGGAATCTTGGGGTCTGGAACAGCAGGGCTCACAGTGCCCAGGAGGTCTTTGCATTGAAGACTTCCTGCTGCAGAGCAATGCAATGGCAGCTGTACCTCCACCTGCTTGTGGGACTCCTCCATTGCTGTAACACCAGGGAAATGAAGTCGCTGGGCCCGAATGCCTCTCAGGTCAAACCCTTGACCCCTAGTTCTCGCTGCACGCCGGGTCCTGTGTTTGATGCTTTATGTAGATGATTTCACAACAACACTCAGAGATGGGTATAATTATTATTCTCATTTTACAGAGTTGGAACCAAGGTCTGCCTGGCACCAGGCTGGCATCTTAACTACCATGTGCTACTGACCTCTCAGCACAGAGCGCATTTGGGTCACTGGATTCCATATTGCCTCTTATGGTTTTTCTCCCTCTGGAAACACAGCAAGGGCAATGAGCAAGCTGTGACAGTAGAAGCATCATCCTGGAAGCCAGGAATCCTGGGTTCTTATTTTAATTTCATCATTATCAAGCTAGGTGACCTTGGGTAGGTGACAGAGCCTCTATGAGCCTGATTTTTCTCATCCACAGAATGGAGAGGTTGGAGTATAAGATTAGATCCCAAACTTCAGTTCTCCTACAACCACCTACAGATATCTTGGGGCACTTGTTAAAAATGCAGCCTCCTGGGCCCCCAGGCCAGATCTGCTAAGTCAGAAGACTCTGGGGAGGACCTGTGGGTCTTGATTCCTAACAAGCTCCCTGCTTCTGAAAAGCTCCAGGGTCTGGGAACTACTGATCTAAGTGGCCCCCATGGTTCCTTTCAGCTGCAGGATTTGCTGCTTCTCGAATATATCATCCTGCCCATGGGCACCCATCCAATGAAGGGAGCTCCCTCTGCCTGCAGGGAAGGAAGTCCAGAGTGGGTGGAGAGAGACAGAAGCTGAAGCCGCCCACAGTGGAGCCATGTGTGGCTGGGGTACTGGGACATGGAGTCAGCAGTGGGTGTGTTTCCAGGGTGGGAGGCTCAGAAACAGGGGGGAAGCGGAGTGGGGTTGGGGTGTTCAATGCCATCAGCCTGTAGGGACTGGGCTCTATGTGCCAGCTTCATGTTGAGAACTACAGGGAACACAAAGGAAGAACCTCCTATACCCCTGAGGGAAGGAGACCTGCACATCCAGATCCTACAATTCCAGGAAGGAGTATACAGTAAGCAGCACCTGAAGAACAGAGACCAGGGTGCTTGAGTTTACAGGGGAAAGGAAGTGTTTATGGAGCACATACTCTGTGCTAGCACTGGGTCTCATACGCGCCTGGACCCCCCACCAGCTCCCAGACTGAGTCAGGGTGGGCAGGTGGGGAGAAGAAATTCAAGGCAAGTGTGAGGGTGGGGAGATGTACAGTTTCCTGTAAACAGTCCTGAGAAATAGTTAAAAGAACATGCTGGACTATGAATCAAGGTATCTAGGTCACTTTGCCATGAACTAATTGCAGATCCTCAGGCAAAACGTTGAGTGTCTCTGGATTCCAGTTAGAAATAAGAACACCTGTCCTGCTGACTCGTGGAATGAAAAACAGCACAGCAGATCTAAAGTGAAGGTCGCTGCTCGTTATGGTCTGAATGTTTGTGATCTCTTCCCCTATATTCCCATGTTGAAATCCTAACCCCCAAGGTACTAGGAGGTGGAGCCTTTGGGAGGAGCTTGGGTCATGAGGGCAGAAGGCCTCATGTGTGAAATAGGACCCTTATACAAGAGACCCAGGAAAGCTAGCTCACCCTTTCTACCATGTGAGGACGCAGGAAAAATACAGCCATCCATGAATGAGCCCTCACCAGGCACCAAATCTGCTGGCGCCTTGATCTTGGACTTCTCAACCTCCAGAACCATGAGAAATACGTTTCTGTGTTTATAAGTCCCCATGAAATACCCCAGTTTGCAGTATGTTTTTACAGCAGCCTGAACCAACTAGGGCACTGCTCAAATCTCAGGCCTTTGTATGCACAGCCTCCTCTCCTACCCCCCACCACAGCTGGCCTGAACTCATGAGCTTATGGAAACTACTCTTCCTCATCACCTAAGATGAGCTGAGCTGGACATGGCTGGTGTCTTGGCTCATGGAATATCATGAAATACTTAGGAGTGAGCAGAGACTCTGGTGTCTATCAAAAAGCTCCCAGCACCCTTGCAAATTTCTGAACTTAACATACAAAGCCATCTCCTGGGCAAAAAGAAGCATGGTACCATCCCCACAGGAAAGACAGAGAAAGCAAGGCTTAGCCCGCTGGACTACAGTGGACTGGGCTTATACCTAAGTATTCTGACTCCAACCCCAGTAGTTTCCCCCTAAATGACCTGGTGTGTGCCTGCTGAATAGATGTTGGGTCCCAGAATTCTCTCTGTTAGCCGAGGAGAGCACAAGCACCTTCCCAGCCAGTTTGTTACAGAATCCAGGGTGGCCCTGGGTCGAACAACATCCTCCCTTCTCCAAACACACGTCCTTTCCAGACCTCAGGATATGACCTTATTTGGAAATAGGGTCACTGCCGATTTAATTAGTTAAGATGAGGTCATCCTGGAGTTTGTGGGCCCCTAATCCAATATGTTGATGTCCTTATAAGAAGCGAAAACAGACACACACAAAGAGGAAAGCCATGTGACCACCAAGGCAAAGCTGAGGGATTAATGCATCTACAAACCAAGGAATGCCAAGGGCTGTTGGCAACACCAAAAGCGAAAAGAAAGGCATGGACCAGATTCTCCCCTAGAGAATGGTCCCGCCAACTCCTTGATTTCAGACCTCTGGCCTCCAGAATACAAAAGTATGAATTTTTGTTGTCTGAAGCCACTCTGTTCATGGTACTTGGTGACAGCATCCTTAAGGAACTAACACAAGGCCATCGCCTAAGATGCTCCCGGCTTCTCCGCTTTGCACAGAATCAGCATGACAAGGCATGAACACAGGCTGAACATCAGCATCAGCCTCTTGGCTTCCCACTTCAAAGTCACTGCCCAGTTCAAGCAGAGAGCGCCCCTGACTTTAATGAGCTGTCTTTCTCCTTTAACGAGGAGAAAGACATTTCCTTTAAGGAAATGTCCAGCCAACCAGGAGGACATCTCACTGGGTTGCGTGTTCAGTGGGATCATGACTGTCAGGGCACAGAGAAGTAGGCAGCAGGGAGATACATGCCCGGCCCCACGGTCTGGGTTCCTCCTGTGTTGGCCCCTTTGGGAGTAAGCGAAAGCTCCCCTCTGAGGCAGCTCCATTGCTCTACCAACTTACATACTCCATACTTATCTCACTAGCTTCTAGCTTCAGCACTTCAACATCAACTGAGTGCCCTTGAGATGCCACACACTGCGAGGCACGCAGGGACTGGGAAGACAAGATCTGTGCCTCAGCGGGGTAGCAGTCTAGGCAGGTAGGATTAATAGCCCCCCAAGTAGAACTAAATACCAGGTAAGTGACACACAAAGCCAACATCACAGCTGGCTGGATCTGCAAGGGAGGGCATCCTGGAGAAGGCAGTGCAGAAGAGAAAGCGGAAAGGCAGGGGAGGACTCAAGGCCAGCCCATTCAAGCACAGTGCGTCAGACCTGGTTAAAGCAGGGGTTTGTAGGGGAGGGGTGGCACAGAGGGTGGGGACGTCACAGAGGTCCCTTCAGGGAAGGCTTCAAATGTCAGTGAAAAAAACTGGGGCTTGCTTCTGCAGGCAGTTTTGAACAGATAGTACATAAGTCAATCTTATAAAAGTAGTTTTCAGGTATAATTAAAACAGGTTTCCTGTTTGCAAGCAAGTAATACAAGATAGCCTTCCCTTTGAAAGTGTTTCTCAGTTTGAAAGCTCTAAAGTGACAGGCCAAGTGTTTGATCTGATAAGGAGTCACTAATATAGTATAAACATTCCAAAATCAATGGTATTTTGCTTTTTAAAATGTGCCTCATGGCTGGGCATGGTGGCTCACACCTGTAATCCCAGCACTTTGGGAGGCCTAGGCGGGCAGATTACTTGAGATCAGGAGTTCCAGACCAGCCTGGCCATCATGGTAAAACCCCGTCTCTACTAAAAATACAAAATTATCTGGGCATTGTGGTACATGTCCGTAATCCCAGCTACTTGGGAGGCTGAGGCAGAAGAATTGCTTCAACCCGGGAGGTGGAGGTTGCAATGAGCTGAAATCACACCATTACACTCCGGCCTGCGTGAGAAGAGTGAAACTCTGTCTCAAAAAATAAAAATAAAATAAAATAAAATATGCCTCACGAAAGGCTAGCCATTCTCGGCCCAGCTGAGATCCCATCTCTGCTGGGAAGGCTTCCTTGATTGTGTGGGTCAGCAACGAGCCATTTCTCCCTTCTGGGAATTCTTAACCTTCATAGTTTAGCCAGTGACACCCAGGCTCTAGTTAAGATTTTATTGATCAGTAAAAAAGCAAAAGAAATGTTAGGAAGGGACACAGGGTTGCCAACTTTTTATTCTGCCAAGAATATATTAAAAATAACAACGATCATTTGTTATCCTTTTCATTTCATAAAGGGAAAGAGAAGCCATGCTAGAATAAACAGCAGTTGACAACCCCCGCTACCATCCCCGTCCCCATCCCTGGCACGTACACGCTGCACTCTTCCTGTTTTTCTCCTCTAACTGCAGACTGATAAACCTTCCTTGCAGATTGGCACAGGTCGGCAGGCTGGCACTGGGAAGCACAGGTCCTTCCCACTCTCTAGCTCATTACATCCTTTCTGGGTCCTTCCTACTAAGGCGTTCTTTGGTCTGGCACCCAATCCAACCAACCCATCTGTGGAAGACGGTAAAAATGGCCACGATATTTTGCAGCTCTTCTATTCCAGAATCAGAGTCTATTTCCTCATCTCTTGAATCTGAGCTGACTTTGTCACTTTCTTTGACCAAAAGAATATGATGGAAGTAACACTGTGCAACAGCGAAGCCTAGGCCACTTGAGGCATTGCAGCTTCTCCTTTCACACTGGGAACCCTTCTTCCATTACACAAACAAGCCAGATAGCCTGCTAAAGAATGAGAGGCCATGTGGAAAGAGGACATCCCAACCATCCCAGCATCCGAGCAATCCACCAGCTGACTGCAGACACTTGAGCACTAAACCAAGATCAGTGGAGCCCTGCTAGGTCCAGAAGATCTGCTCAACTGAGCTGATCCAGATTACCAACCTGCAGAAATGTGAGTCAATAAATGGTTGTTGTTCCATGCCATTAAGTATCAGGGTAGTTTGTTACGCAGCACAAGCTAACTGATACACCACCTTTCTGACCACAGTTTTCATGGGCCTCCTAAACCCTTCTATTGCCTTTCAAATACAACTTGGGATTTCCAATTTCTAAGAATTTACCTAAATTATTCCCCCCAGGCCTGACATAACTAATGCATGTATCCCTAGATTTTACTCATTCTTACAGGCTCAGCACTCACTGTCTATGCCACTCCCATAGCCCCTAGTCATGTACTGCTCACCCTGTGGCATCTCACACACTGTTGTAAGTTATTTCTGATAACGTTAACTTTATATGAATGTATTACCTTCTCAATTAGATTGCCAGTCCTTCATGGCAAGCAAAGACTTGCATCGTATTTAGACCCCACAGTTTTTAACCCAGTATTTTGCATAGGATAGGCATGTGCATTGCTCATTGGCTGATGAGATTTGGAAATTCAGTGGGTATATGAAAATAACTGTGCTGGGTTAGTTCTCACCAGTGTGCCCTGCCCCCAGCTCTAAGCTATATCCTACTCTCTCATGCTTTTCCACAAGGACTGGGCTCATTTCTCAGTCCCACCACAAATGCCTTCGAGAATGAGGAACATGGTCATCTGTTCCCCCTACAAGAATACCACAAAATCCACAGAGGCATACCCAAACCAAAGCAAGGAAGACCCCTCCTGCCAAATTATTACTTGACTTCCCAAGTCTCCTGGGGCTTTCTTTTTTTTTTTTTTTTGAGACGGAGTTTCGCTCTTGTTACCCAGGCTGGAGTGCAATGGCGCAATCTTGGCTCACCGCAACCTCTGCCTCCTGGGTTCAAGCAATTCTCCTGCCTCAGCCTCCCGAGTAGCTGGGACTACAGGCACGTGCCACCATGCCCAGCTAATTTTTATATTTTTAGTAGAGACGGGGTTTCACCATGTTGACCAGGATGGTCTTGATCTCTTGACCTCCTGATCCACCCGCCTCGGCCTCCCAAAGTGCTGGGATTACAGGCATGAGCCACCGTGCCCGGCCTCTCCTGGGGCTTTCTAAAACCCTCTGGCAACGTTTTCTTCTCATTCCTGTGACCTTTCATTTGTCCCAGGCATTGGCATTGAATAATCCAGGCTTCCCATGCCTTTGCCGTCACTAAAGTCTTTAAAGTGAACTACAAAGCTTTGAGGGGAAAATAGATAAAAAGCTTAGCATTGCAAATGAGGAGAGCATTAAACCCAGGCTGGAAATGAGGTAAGAGCATTTAAAGCCAGACCTCTAAAGACTGGCTGCAAAAGGTTAAATTGCAAAGGTAAGTACCAGGGTTCCCTTCTCTCATGGTTTAGTCCTTCACTTCAGTTTTCTTAAATGGCCAATAAGAAGTCAGCGACACCAATAACAGACTAACAGAAAGCCAAATAAAGAGTGAACTCCCCTTCATAATTGCTACAAAAAGAATAAAATACCTAGAAATACAACTTACAAAAGATGTAAAGGACCTCTTCAAGGAGAACTACAAACTACTACTCAAGGAAATAAGAGAGGACACAGGAAAAGCATTCCATGCTCATGGTTAGGAAGAATCAATATCATGAAAATGGCCGTACTGCCCAAAGTAATTTATAGATTCAACGCTATCCCCATGAAGCTACCAATGACCTTCTTCACAGAGGTGGAAAAAAATCACCTTAAACTTCATATGGAACCAAAAGAAAGCCCGCATAGCCAAGTCAATTCTAAGCAAAAAGAGCAAAGCTGGAGGCATCACACTACCGGACTTCAAACTATACTACAAGGCTATAGTAATCAAAACAGCATGGTACTGGTACCAAAACAGAGATATAGACCAATGGAACAGAACAGAGGCCTCAGAAGCATCATCACACATCTACAACCATCTGATCTTTGACAAACCTGACAAAAACAAGCAATGGGGAAAGGATTCCCTGTTTAATAAATGGTGTTGGGAAAACTGGCTAGCCATGTGCAGAAAGCAGAAACTGGACCCCTTCCTGATACCTTACACTAAAATTAACTCAAGATGGATTAAAGATTTAAATGTAAGACCTAACACCATAAAAAGCCTAGAAGAAAACCTAGGTAAAACCATTCAGGACCTAGGCATAGGCAAGGATTTCATGATTAAAACACCAAAAGCATTGGCAACAAAAGCCAAAATAGACAAATGGGATCTAATTAAACTGCAGAGCTTCTGTACAGCAAAAGAAGCTATCATTAGAGTGAACTGGCAACCAACAGAATGGGAAAAATTTTTACAATCTACCCATCTGACAAGGGGCTAATATCCAGAATCTACAAAGAACTAAAACAGATTTACAAGAAAAAAACAAACAAGCCCATTCAAAAGTGGGCGAAGGATATGAACAGACACTTTTCAAAAGAAGACATACATGAAGCCAACAAACATATGAAAAAATGCTCATCATCACTGGTCATTAGAGAAATGCAAATCAAAACTACATTGAGATACCACCTCACGCCAGTTAGAATGGCGATCATTAAAAAATCTGGAGACAACAGATGCTGGAGGGGATGTGGAGAAATAGGAACACTTTTACACTGTTGGTGGGAGTGTAAATCAGTTCAACTGTTGTGGAAGACAGTGTGGCAATTCCTTAAGGATCTAGAAATAGAAATTCCATTTGACCAAGCAATCCCATTACTGGATATATACCCAAAGGATTATAAATCTTTCTATTATAAAGATACATGCACAGGTATGTTCATTGCAGCACTGTTTACAATAGCAAAGACCTGGAACCAACCCAAATGCCCATCGATGATAGACTGGACAAAGAAAATGTGGCACATATACACGATGGAATACTATGCAGCCATAAAAAGAATGAATTTGTGTCCTTTGTAGGGACATGGATGAACCTGTAAACCATCATTGTCAGCAAACTGACACAAGAACAGAAAATCAAACATCATATGTTCTCACTCATAGGTGGGTGTTGAACAGTGAGAACACATGGACTCAGGGAGGTGGGCATCACCCACTGGGGTCTGTTGTGGGGGGCTAGGGGCAGGACAGTGAGGGATGAGGAGGTTGGGGAGGGATAACATGGAGAGAAATCCCAGATATTGGTGACAGGTGGATGAAGGCAGGAAACCACTTGCCATGTATGTACCTATGAAATAATCCTGCATGATCTGCACATGTACCCCAGAACCTAAAGTACAATAATAAAAAAAAGAAATTAGTAACATATAACTTGCTGTTGTCCCATTTATTTCCTATAATCTTGATGATTTTATTTTCTGATAGCCAAATAACAAATTTCATATTAGAAATTTAAGAAAATTCTGAGACACCAACTCCCCCCCGAAAAAAAGGAAAAGGAAAACGAGCAATATCTCACTTCCTTGAAATTACTGTTGCTAACATTTTCATTTATATGATTAATCTATTTCCTTTGTGTGTGTATATTTTTGCAAAATTGTGATTATACTATTCATATCATTTTATAGTTTCGATTTTTGCATAACAATAACTTTTTTTTTTTTTTTGAGACGGAGTTTCGCTCTTGTTACCCAGGCTGGAGTGCAATGGCGCGATCTCGGCTCACCACAACCTCCACCTCCTGGGTTCAAGCAATTCTCCTGCCTCAGCCTCCCCAGTAGCTGGGACTACAGGCACGTGCCACCATGCCCAGCTAATTTTTGTATTTTTAGTAGAGACAGGGTTTCACCATGTTGACCGGGATGGTCTCGATCTCTTGACCTCGTGATCCGCCTGCCTCGGCCTCCCAAAGTGCTGGGATTACAGGCGTGAGCCACCGCGCCCGGCCATAACAATAACTTTTAAACATTTAACACATTGTCCAGTTTTGTCTACAGTATCATTTCCAATAACCTTACAGCATTCCAGTAGCAGGAACAGCTATAATTTACTTAACCAATTCTCTGCTTTTGGTGTGTTAGGTCTCTATGTCACCTAGCAATGATTCAGGGCCTCTCCCTGTCTGGGGAATGTGACAGCCAGAACCTGCATTTGCCCCAGGGCTGCCGTATGCTATGCTTCAGTCCCTGACCAGACCTCTGGACTCTCCTTCCCTCCCATGGGGCAGACAATCCCCCAGGTGAGTCCAGTGGGCCCCACGTCCTCCTCCAGGTGCAGAGGAGATACTGTTGGCCAATAGAGGACCACAGCCCTGGACACTGGAGACAAGGAACTGGCCTTGTCATGGTGTGAGGACCCTCCTTGCTTCCTGGCCCTCATCGGTGCCCATGCCCATGGTCTCTGTAAGCTCGGTCTCTGGGAGAGAGGCTTTCCCCAACTTCCTCTTCACCCTCCTATAGGACGAAGTGCTTTGAGCAGACTTTGCCACTTCGCAATGCAACTGGGAGAGGGAGGCAGGCAGAGGGGGCCTGGAGCTGCTAAAGTGATTGGAGAAGTCAGTTTTTGCACTGTCGATGCTCTGGGCCCCACTCTCAGCATAGCCGAACTCACCCCCTACCCACATGTGAAAGAAAGCCCAGTTGCAGGCCTGGGATTTCTGCAAAGTGTCCCATTGCTCTCCATCTCCCTGTCCCTGAGACATCATTCAGTTGACATATTTTAGCCAAGACACCAAATATTCAAGAAAGCGGTGAATCTGTCTCACACTGGGTGAAAACAACCCTGTCCTCATGCGCGCTCGTCCAGATGTGTGGCTTCTTTACCTTCTCCCCATCTTCCCTCCCTCTCCCTTGACTTTTCCTCTCCCCTCTGCCTCTTCCTACTTGCTTTTTCTTTCTGCCTCTTCTCTGGCCCTCTAAGATCCTCCCTCTCCAACTGAGGATGGCAGCTGAGTGCATTCACTGAGTCACATAGGAATTTGGCTAATTGAGGTCTTTCCTGCAAATTGCTGAAAATGTGTGCAGACCCACTGAAAATGGAAAAACACAGAGCTGTGGGCCTCAGCTTGTGGCGCTGAAGACGCCATTAATAAGGCACCAGACCTTGTGATACAGGGATTGGGGGAAATTTCCTGACCGGCATGGAACCACATGATGAGCGTGCGTTTCTGAAGAAACGCTGACATCCTCTGCAGCCTCTCCTGAGAGGAGGGGAGGGGAACAACAGGACTGGGCAGGAGCTTGTCTGTTCACCCACTGCCCAAGCCCATAGTACAGCAACTGCCTAACGAGCACCCTGCACCTGCCACTGACGTTACCAGATGATCTGAGGCTGAGGAGGGGAGAATTTCAGCTCCCCGGCTGACATTCTGTCAGTGCTACATGGGGAAAACACCTCCTTAAACATTGTCTTTGTTTTTCTCATTATCGTGCCTGCTGCTTCTGACCTGTGGATATAAATCCTAAGATAGACACAGTGCAATAAATTCTGAGGTCACTGGGGTCACATACAGACCTTGGGGTCAGTTTCTGAGAGGAGTCCCAGTTAAGCCATTTCCTTGCTGGGTGTATCTGCTACACTGTTACCACTACTGTTCATCACGACCACCACCAGCTCCACCACTCACTCCATCAACTCATTACACATGGTCTATATTCCGACCACGGTCCCAAGCGCCTTGATGAATCAGTTCATTTCATCCTTGAAACATTACCACGATGTGAGTATATTACCCCTATCCTACCGATGACGATACCGAGACCCTCAGAGATTAACTTGCCCAAACCACACAGATTGTGAGAGCTACGACAAATGCTTAAACCCAGGCAGTCTGAGCCCAGAGTCCCCATTACTCGGCCTTTACTTAGCTTTAATTTCTTCACCTATAAAATGAAGATGATAAAAATAAAGCTATCGTGTGATTGTGGCTATATACATTCAAGTGCTCTATGGAGTGTAAAATGCACTATGGGAATACCAGCTGATATCTGTCCCAAAGTGCAGCTTCACTCTGGAGCAGAGAGGCCCTCTCCCAAAGTTATCATAGGATCACATGATTCTGGGGTTGGAAGGGAGCTCAGATGTCATCTTGCACAATCTCCCACTGGATGGAGGGAGTGGGAAATTGTGCTAGATGACATCTGAGCTCCCTTCCAAGCTAATTCTCGATGGAGGATGAGATTCGAATCATGGAATTGAAAGAGAACTCACAGGTATCTTGGTCTAACGTCAGAGAGGGGAAACAATCCTGCTCAGATGACAGGAGACTGGGAGTAGAGCTGGCCTGAAACCCACACCCTGACCTGGCCAGCGCTTGTTTCGTGCAGGGAAGGAGTGCTGCCTCCCGTCACTTACCCTACTGGCTGCCGCAGCTAAGCCACCGCCAGGGCTTTGCGTGCTGGGCCACAACACGGCACTCCAGCAGCTACTGCCAGCCCTTCAGCGCTGACTCATAAGGTGGTGCCCTTTACCCTCCCTGCAGGGTATGTGGACTGGCCATATGAGTATCACTCAAACAATGGCAATTTAGAGAGCTAAAGAGGGCAACTGTTAATCATTTTGTAGGGGACACAGGTAATTATGCTGCGGTTATCTAAGGTGGCCTGGAAAATATGGCCATCCTATGGTATGCCAACGAGGCTCCCAAGGCATCCAAGATACACCCGAGTCCTTGTAGGGCAGAAACGCTATGGAAACTGACTTGAAGGAAGACTTGTTGGGATCATCTTCCTACAGATGGCTGGGGAGGTACTAAGGGGAAAGAAGAGAAATTCTACTGGTAAAAAAGGATGAAGGCTCAGCTTGGTTCACAGACTTACCTGCAGAAGTGACTCTGCACTCTGTGGATTATTTTCCCTCCATCCCACTGGCCCGTAACAGCTCATTACCTTCCCAGCCAAAACCAGTGTATGTCTGCTAACGCTCCCGCTCCTTCCTCCTCCTCTCTTTCTCCTCCCATATTGGATAATTGTTTCTATGGTAGTTTAATTAGCCAATTATGAATGCGTTCAGGCATCTCATGGAAGAAGAATCACTGTGTTTACTTTTTGACAATTGAATGGGCTGCATTTGGTTTCTATTTTGGGAGATTCATGGGTATTTTGTTTCTGGATTGCAAAATTGAAAAATTAAAGTCTAACCAAGTATTAATAGATTTCCCTGAGTGGAGCAAGAGAGAAAGATATTTCATTCATTTCCAGGTTCCCCATGTCCTAGCACGGCCATGACCAGAAACAGAGAGTTGAAATACTCCTACAGGCCGAAGAGGAGAGAGGAAAGGAAGTTAGGAGGCTCACCTCACAGAACACTTATTTCGCAGTGAGATAGAATTAAACTGGACTGCTCTAGTTGGGCTAAGTTGATCTCTTCCTTCTGAAATCTGGGAAGTTCCTCTCAGATAACTCTATGTCCCACGGCAAATCCCATCTGTCCCTCAAAAAAGAATGGAGACAGATTTAATGAACAGTATGAAACTTCAGGCATGCAAAGTTGTAACCAGGCATTGCCTCACTGCTTGTAGGCTGCTTCACACACTGACTCTGCTGAGTCTTGATTTTCCTTTGTCCTTACGTGTTCTACGAAACAAAGTTTTCAGAAGTTATCTGTGATGTCAAGTGAGCAGATTATCCTATTAAAATAGTTGCAAACCCAGTTCACCCAAGACAATTACAATTGTCACATATTTTACATATTTGTAGGTTTCCCATCATGGTTTTTTTTTTTTTTTTTTTTTTTTTTTTTTTTTTTTTTTTTTTTTTTTTTTTTTTTTGCTAAGCTTTAAATATTCTGCATGTTTGGGTTGGAAGTATGAGAAAAACAATCTGAAAATTTTACATAACAGCAAATGAAACTGTCTTTTTGCCACTGATGGAGACTTCAACTTTGTGGGTCGCTAATAGTTTACCTTCTTGGCCATTACAGCCATTTTAAAACTTAATTCACAGGATCTGACCAAGACACAGGCGCATTTCCTACCATTAGGAGAGACGAAGGGACTAAGTTCTTAGAGTATGCACAAGGACATTCCTGGCTCCAGAACGGCGCACAGAGCTTCAAATATAAAACTGCATTCCATCCTCACAATGATCGTGAGAAGTAGGTGTATTCCTCCAGAAACAGAAGCCAGGTGACAGGGACTGAGCAATGCAAGGTGCAGAGCCACGGCTGGCATCGCAGGTCCTGACTCTGCCCAGCACCCCAGGCTGCAGCTGGATGTTCACCACATTTTATCTGCCCATTCCAAATGTCTCCGAGTTCCTAGGGATGTTCCAGAAACCTTGCTTAGGGAGAGACTGTGAGCAAATGCCAAATCCCTTTTGTTCTTCTCTCGGAGGATGCGATGAAACAGACTGGGTTAATTTAATATCAGGATCGCTTTCCTCCCACCTTGGCCCAACACACACCTGCTTCAGGACTGCGATGACCAGTTACGGTATGCAGGGCGAAAAGCCAGTGGGAGGACACAGCTCTGAGACAAGAAGCCTTTCCTTTATCAGGACGGCAGCTCTGCTAATGAAGATGGCCCCAATCAACCACACCATCCCTCCAGCTGCCTCAGTGTCACAGCCGGGGTGAAAGCCTGGTGGCATCTCCCTGGTCTAATCTCTCACATGAATTAACAGTGGCAGCTGGCCGGAACGTAACATCCAAGGGTGGAGGGAAACAGGAGAGAGGTTTAGTTAGTGGGACTGGCTCCATGTCCCTGCTGGCTCTGTAGCTCTTTATCACCTGGTAATCTCTCCCTGTTGAACGCTCCCTTCCCTTCCATACGCACACACCATTTTGCCTGAGTCTGATTACCTTGTCTGGCTGTGTTATCCTTACATGCAGAGGGGTGGGGTCATGGCCAAAGTGACCCCATTAGAGAAAGCTTGGCAGTGCCCAGAGCAAGACTGAAAGGTGCAATGTGGGCCAAACTGGTGGCCGGGACACAGAGCTGGTGTGGAAGTGACCTTAGCACAGGGCAGGCTGGGCCCTGGCACACACGGTGACACAGGTAGGAAGCCCCCACCCAGCCTCAGCACTGCCTGCCCTGCCCTCTCTCCCATGTGGTTGAGGTTGGATTGCAGAGTGAAAATCTCTCAGGAGGAGAGGCAACATACACCCTTGAGAGTTCTCTTCCCTTTATCACTGCAACCACTATTCATCAGGGGCCTACTGTGTGTGAACAATGGGTTTATACCCCTGTCTAGAGGGACTATTCTTTGGACCCCCAAATCAGGACACACAGATGGACAAGTCTGAATTTATTTGGAGCATTCTAGACTGCCGAGCCCCTGCTTATGCCTCAGCAAGTCTAATTTGATGTGACACATGATTCATGGTAGATCTGGGGTGGCAGGAAGAAAGGGAACTGGCATGGCGATGCTATAGTTAGATATCTGTCCCTCAAATCTCATGTTGAAATCCCCAATGTTGGAGGACTAAAGGTGGGCCTGGTGGGGGAGTTCGGGCTGTGGGGGCGGATCCCTCATGCCTTGACGCTGTCTGTGGGACAGTGAGTTCTCGTGAGACCTGGCTGTTTAAAAGTGTGTGACAATTCCTCCCTCCCTGTCTCTTGCTCCCGTTCTTGCCATGTGACCTTCCTGCTCCCCCTTCACCTTCTGCCATGATTGGAAGCTTCCTGAGGTCTCACCAGAAGCTGATGCTGGCACCAAGCTTCCTTTACAACCTATAGTACTGGGAGCCAACTAAACCTCCTTTCTTATGAATTACTCAGCCTCAGGTATTTTTTAATGGCAACGCAACAATGGCCTAATGCAGACAGAGAGGCCTAGGCTTCGGGGAAGGCGTTATGCCCCTGAGGGCCTCAGTTTTCTAATCTGTGAAATGAATACCCCATCCCTTTGCTCCCTCCTAGTGTTTATTTTATGATGCAAAATCACTTACAGTGCTGTATATACACGTTTGCATACATGTTTCCATAGGGGTCCATAGCTTCCAACAGACCATAAGGGCTCTGTGACCCCAGGAGGTGAAGAACCCCTCAGCTGCCAATCCCTTCTACAGGCAGTGGAGCTGGGGGTCAGCATGGGCTGCACCTGAGGCTAAAGCTGGCTAGTGTCAGGCTGCAGACCCCCACCTCCCTAGAGGGTCCGCTGGCCAGGTGGCCAGGGGTGTAAGCTCCCTGCAGGCAAAGGTGAGCCCCACTGATCAGGATTGCCTGGGTGCTCTTTGAAGTTCATTTTACTTGCTGGAGGAGAAACCCTGGGCCCTTCCTAGGATGATGCTGTCCTTGGGGTACATAACTAGAATATAACACATCTTCCCTTGCCCTCCGCAGGCCCTCGCCTCTGTCAGGTTCTCTCCCTCTACTAAAACCTGCTCTCGGGACGGATCCAGTGTTAGTCATTCACAATTCGATGGCAGAGGTCCCTCTCCTTAGAGAGTCTGAACTTGCACATGTTGTGTTTATAGCCATCTGAAATGTGGGGGACCCCAACCAAATGCAAGAGGTGTGAGGTGGGAAGTGCCCCACCTCTCTGTGGGGAGCACTGTGCGGCAGCAGAGACCCCCAAATTAAAGGCCACCCCAAGCCCTGGAGCAGCCAGCCTGGGAGATGCCAGCCGTAATGCTAGGGATCTGTTTATGTACCTGATGAGTTAAGGCAGAAGGTTAGACAGACCCAGAAACACAGAGGGAGCGGAGCAGCTCCCTCAACCTGTGGGAAAGAATTACTTAGGTAAGGTCAACTTCCTTCGCCTGATGTAAGCCTAGTAACGGCAGGAACCACGCCTGGTTTTGGTCGCCACTGAAGCCCCAGTGGCGAGCCCAGTGCCTGCAGCTGGGAGGTTCCACACAGGTATTTGCTGAATATGCAGCTAGAAGAATGTCTGCTCTGGGACGCCCCCTTGCCATTCCTGTGTCAGCCTTTATAGCTACAGGCGGAGGGGCAGCCACCCGCAGTGGGGAATTGGAGCACAGTGAAGAGTCTCCTGCCCAAAATTTCTCTCCAGTTTCCAGAACTGTCAGCATCCACATCACTCGCTTCTCAAGGGCCTTTTTAAGGAGATGAGATTTTTAACTAAACGTGAACGTTCTGCTACCTGGGGGGGATGATACATTAACACAGATTAGTGTTTCTGATTAACAGTATCATTACCTCTCCCTTGTCATCCGCCTAGACCACCTTGCAGCCAGTCACATGCCACCAGACAGAGCAGAGCACACACATGGGCCAGGCAGAGGTCCTCGGTGCGTACCTCCTGGGGAATTGTAAACAAAGTGCCTGGCCCTATCCTCAGAGACAAGGTTAACAGGGGCCAGGGAAGGGCCCCAGGCATCAGCATTTTTAAAAGCACCCCACAAGACTCTACCATCAGCCAGCGTTGAGCTCCACCAAACCTGTTGTGGGTGTCTGCAGCACTCCTGTGCGGGGCCGTGAGGTGAAGGTGAATGTGGGCAACATGCAAGTGGGCCACGACTGCTGGAAGCTGACCATTACAGGAAATCACTGGGCAGGAGTCACAGATACAACCCGAATTATAGAGTACGGGCTAGCTGCAAGGAGGTTTCCCACTCATGGAAGGGGCCACTTTTAGAAAAACGCCTTCTATATCAGCATGACATGACCTGGGTGTGATTTCACCATTGGACTAAAACTAAAACTAAAACTCTCCCTCTACTAAAACCTGGGCTAGCTGCAAGGAGGTTCCCCACTCATGGAAGGGGCCACTTTTAGAAAAATGCCTTCTATATCAGCATGACGTGACCTGGGTGTGATTTCATCATCGGACCAAAGTGACATCCTTGCCAGAAGGCCACATGCCCCACATTTTACAGAAGCCACCATCACAGCACACTTGATCCACTGCAAGCATGCATAAGAGATGTGTGTATGGAACAAGACTTTTCTAAACAGGGACAGGCAGTCACTAACCTCTAAAGGAATGTCTGCGATGAAAGGCCAAGTAGCATGAGGAATCTGAACACAGTGAATGTGGAGCTGGAAGAGCTGGGTTCGAATCCAGCCTCTGCTTCTTGCTGGCTGTGTGAACTCTGGCCAGTCCCTTAGCCTCTCTGATTCTTAGAGTCCTTGTTTGTGAGGGGTCCCTTTCACAGGGTTGCAATGAAAATGAAGGGAAATCGTGTCTGTGACCATGACTTCCACAGTCAGTGCTAAGGAAAAATTAACTCCTCTCCTCCTGCTCCCGATGGAGCCATTCCCTGGCATGGTGGGCGGAGTGCCAATCGCCACCCACAGGGCATTGGACTCGTGTAGCTTTCTCCTGTTTCAGAACGTGGTGTTGGAGCCCAGTCTCTGGAGACAGACTGCTTGGTTTTGAAGCCAGGCACTGCCACTTACTAGTGGTTTGACCTGGGATTCCTTCAGCACTGTGCCTTAGTTTCCCCTCTATAAAATGGAGATTGTAGCAGCTACCCCATGGGGTTAAAACTTATAAACATTACAATCATCACCCACTCCTTCCTTCCTTCCCTTTTCCCCCTCCCATCCCTCTCTCTTCCTTCCTCCTTCCTTTTCTTTCCCCACTCCTTCAATTCTTCCATCCCTTTCTTCCTTTTCAGTGGGGCATCTCCAATGTGCCTGATACTTTCCAGGCCCACGAAACAGAGGGGAGATCAAGAGAAGAAAGCGAAAGTGAGCCATCAAGGAAGAGTGCTGTCATGGAGCATGCATGCAGGTGGGAAGAAAAGGGCCGTAAATGAGTGAACAAATGCCTTTCTAAAATAGCGATGAGCTGTCAAAAGGAAACAACCAGGGCTGAGCGAGGCCTCTCTGAGAAGGAGGCACTGCAGCTAGGATCCACAGTACAAGAAGGGGCCGGCTGGAGGATACCTGTGAAGAGGTCCCGCCCCCACACCCTCATGTCAGCAAAGCCGGAAACCTGGGCTCCTCTGAGAGGACAGAAAGGGAAGGGGAGAGAAAGGAGTGGCTGTAGAAGTCTACAGGCAGCACTGAGAGTCACCAGAGCATCAGAGAACGGTGGCCGTGAAAGGCAGGGAAGGAGTGCTAAAGAAGAGCTGGCTGGGGAAGGGGCGGGTTGACCAACACTTGGAGGAAAGGGAAAGAATCAGGGATAGGCAAAGAGAGAAGCAAAGAGGGAGAGGTGCTGGGGGAAGAGGAGACCACGGCAGGGACTCCTGCATCAGCCTCTCAGTGAGAGCCACCAAGCTCAGCTCTGGCCACACGGAGCAGGAGGACCCGGCACACGTAGGGCTGTGCCTGCCACTGACGGTCACCACTGCCCAGCCCTTGCCTCCCCAGCGCCTCTGCTTGATCAAATCGGAGGAGAGAGGCAGCCACGAGTGTGTCACTGTTTTTATTTCTTCTTCTTGTGACACTGTTGTTTTTCCTGCTGCCAGTACTGTTTTTTATTTTCATTTTCTGTGGCCTTGGAGAAAATACTGCAAAGTATTTCCACTGGGAAGAAAAGCTGGATATTTCCTTTTCGTGATCACAGCTCGGGACACCAGCTTGCTGCCATGGGGCACTACAGGGGAGCTGTGTGGGCTTCACCAGAGGCTTGGAAGTCAGTGTACTGCCAGACTCAGGTTTGGAAACTAGGTAGAAAAGTGCAGATACGGCTCATGGGACAACGGGCAAACGGGTGAGCGTACTCACAGTGGAAGAAACGAGATGAAAGATAAAAAGACTAGCAAAAATTATTAGAAAGGAACTTTTAAAAAATACAAAGGGGAATACAAAGGCAAAATAGTCAGGAAGAGAAAACATAAAAAGAGCAGGAAAGAAAAGTGCAACATCTGTGTGAGCCCACTCACCCCCTGACGGAACCTGGGTTCAGGTCCCGCACTCCCATGCCCCAGAGGTATCTGCCCAGCAGAATAGGGTGTGCGTGCCTGTGGACCAGGGGCCCATGGCACACACGGACCGTGTCCTTGGAGAAGAAAGCCTGCTGGGCATGACTCATACGTGACCCCAGGAGGAAGTAAGCACTGTGTTGGGTCCCCTGGGAAAAGAACTGGCCCTTCACATTCCTTCTTGGGAGAAAGAAAGCCTGTGACCCCAGCACCCCTGCGCAACTGAAGCCGGGGTCCCCAGGCAGACATATGACTGCCCTCTGGCTAGAAGTGATATCTCCAGCTCAGGGCTGCCCACATTCAGTAAGAGATACAAAAGCCTCGGGAACACTGGGTTAAGCAAAGTCAAAAGGTTTCTTTGCTGTAGGACTTCTCAGAGCCTTTAATGAGCCACTATGCCCATGACACTCAAACAGGGATAGAGGCTGCAGTGTGCTGACACCCGGAACACAGACCCTTTCATTTTCTCAAAGTCTCAGAATAGCTGTTGATACCTCAAAGGACACTGTCCTTCTTTTGAGACTGATAGGTGGGAAGCCTGACCCAGGCACAAGGACACCAGCTGAATCTGGTTACTGTCCAAGACTCCCAGGTCCTTCCCTGCCTTTCTGTTCCCGGTAAGCACAGGCAATCAAAATCCGGCCATCCACGGGAAGCTGGTATCTTCCCCATGGCTTATGTATGACTTTGGCCTTTGATCATCTCAGTAAAATTCCCATTCTCAAATTCCGAGCCACAAAAGGAATGGGGAGGTTGTGTCACATAGGTGCTAGTCCTTTAAAAAGAAATACTGAAAACGATGGGCCCCAGTGGAGTGAGGAGAATAAAGGGACCGGCAGCTATGTCCTGAGTGACTGCCATGCGTAGACGATCAATCAGGTGACACTTGGAACATGGGTGACTAGTGTCATCCCCATCTTACAGATAAGGAAACTGAAACTCAGAGAGATGATGCACTTATCCCAAGTCCCATGGCCAGCAAATGACGGAGACGGGATGGGACTTGGGCTGGTCCTACCCTGAACCCCACACTCTCTTTGCACTGCCTAATGTTACATCCCTGCTATGCAAGGCACTGGGTTGAGTTTTGGGGGCAGCCTGGGGCAGGGGGTGATTTAAAAATTCATCAGAGGCCGGGCGCGGTGGCTCACGCCTGTAATCCCAGCACTTTGGGAGGCCGAGGCAGGCGGATCACGAGGTCAAGAGATCGAGACCGTACTGGTCAACATGGTGAAACCCCGTCTCTACTAAAAATACAAAAAAAATAGCTGGGCGTGGTGGTGCGTGCCTGTAGTCCCAGCTACTCGGGAGGCTGAGGCAGGAGAATTGCTTGAACCCGGGCGGCGGAGGTTGCAGTGAGCCGAGGTCGTGCCACTGCACTCCA
>PVKV010023277.1:0-33682 GCA_004027835.1 Alouatta palliata | reverse complement strand
CAGTTTGCTGAGAATGATGGCTTCCAGGTTCATCCATGTCCCTACAAAGGATGCAAACTCATCGTTTTTGATGGCTGCATAATATTCCATGGTGTATATGTGCCACATTTTCGCTGTCCAGTCTATCATTGATGGGCATTTGGGTTGGTTCCAGGTCTTTGCTATTGTAAACTGTGCTGCAGTGAACATTCGTGTGCATATTCAATCTTTTTTCTTCTATGCCTAGTTTGTTCAGAAGGCTAATCTTTCTTTACTCTGTAATATCAAATGTTGAACTATGATTTTCTCTCTCTCTTTTTTTTTTTGAGATGGAGTTTCACTCTTGTTGCCCAGGCTGGAGTGCAATGGCGCGATCTCAGTTCACCGCAGCCTCCGCCTCCCAGGTTCAAGTGATTCTCCTGCTTCGGCCTCCTAAGTAGCTGGAATTACAGGCACGCGCCACCATACCTGGCTAATTTTGTATTTTTAGTAGAGACGGGGTTTCTCCATGTTGGTCAGGCTGCTCTTGAACTCCTGATTTCAGGTGATCCACCCGGCCCAGCCTCCCAAAGTACTGGGATTACAGGCGTGAGCCACTGCGCCCAGCCAAACTGATTTTATTTCTAGGAACCTATTTTAAATTTTTTCAATGCAGAACATAGTTTAGTAGATCTTAAAAGAAGAAAGCTATTTAAATGTATTCCAATTAAAAGGGAAATGATTTGCTGCACTTATAGAGAAGTAAATTTGTATTATAAAGAATGAAACAAAAAAATCGTAAAGCACAGATTTATGATTGTGGAAGTACAGAGGTTAAATGGTGATGCTCTATGAACCAAGAGTTCTAGTTTCTGCTACTTGCTATCCTCTTGGCCATCTGATTGAATGGATTAATTGTCTCTGCTTCATTTTTTGTTGTCTGTAGACCTCCTTTGGGTACATATATTTATAAAATGCTTTTAGTTGTATCTTATAATAGTAAGGAGTCTGTGAATTAGTGGTAAAACTATGGAAATATGAAAGCCAAGTCATAATTTAAGCACTCACTAAATTCACAACATTTTTATAAGCCGTTATCAAATTAGACCTTGTATCCATTTAATAGAAAATTATTTAAAGAAATCTGTATTTTTTTTTTGTTCAGATAGGTTCTTGCTATGTTTCCCAGACTGGTCTCAAACTCCTGGTTTCAAACAATCTTCCCTTCCAGCCTCTCTAGTAGCTGGCATTACAGGTGTGCACGACTTACCCAGCAGAAATCTGAATTTTAAAAATAAAAGTGTATAAGTGACATAAGTCTCAGGATTCTAATGCCATTTTTTAGTAATTTACGTTAGTGACTCCATAGGTTAATTTTTTCCTGCCCAAGAACTGGCTTTTTGTTTCAAAATCCTTAGTAAAAATTGTTATTCTATGGTAAGTAAGCAGCACCTTATCATGACACTGACTCATTCAGTAAATCAATTCAAGGATCACACAACACAAACTAGCTCAAGAAACAATATTTTTTAAAGTCAGAAATAAAAACCATCTTACTGTCTACAAATGGTCAAGCAGAGATGAAAAGCTTGGATTCCATAATCATGTTAAATAGGTTAAATACTGTGGCATCTTAGTCCACTTGGCTGCTCTAACAAAATGCCATAAACTGGGCACTCTATAAACAACGCACATTTATTTCTTGCAGTTCTGGAGGCTGGGAAGTTCAGAATCAAGGCAGATTCTCAGGGGAGGGCCTGCTTTCTGGCTCCCAGACAGCACCTTTTTGTGGTATCCTCGAGTGACAAAGGGGACAAAGGAGTTCTCTGGAACCTCTTTTATAAGGGTGCCAGTTTCATTCATGAGAACACCGTCATGACCTAATCATCTTCTGAAGGTCCCACCTTCTGATACTGTACCTTGGGGGTTAGGATTTCAACATATGAATTTTGGGGGAGCACAGACATTCAGGTTATAGCATACGGCTACAGAAGGAAGGGGAAGGAAGAGGGCAGAGATGGTAAAACGGAGAATGGGAAGACCAAACTTAGAAAAAGAAGGTACAAGGATGTCCTGGTTCATATTCAGAGAAGACTAGACAAATATAGAGAGACTACGAGAATAAGTGGACAGTGAATCAGATGAAGGCAGATGAGTAGAAACACACACCAAAAATAACTAGTTTAAAAAAAAAAAGATGAGTGAGTTAAGAGTAAGGGATATAGTATGTTATTAGTGAGTTGTGTAATTTTCGCTTTGATTTGTTTAAAACATTTACCATGGTATCAGAATAAATGATCACATCTTTACTAACCTTGAAACCTTTATATGACAGAGCTTATTTGGCTATCTAGAAGTTTAAAATTAACCTTCTTGTGTTGGAAAAAAAGAAAGAATCTGATTATCAGAATTTCATTTTTGAAAACCAGGGCATTTTGTTTTTAAATATTAGTCTTTTTATTGATTGGCCACTTTGTTACTTAGGCTGGAGAGTTCCTTTCATACGTAGACTACCTAGTTATTTATTTTAATTGATCCATCCTGCCTTTGTATTTCATAATTCCATAAGGTTAAAATTTGAAAGCAAAAATTATTTAATCTCTCACCTCCAAATTTATAGTGCATGTTTTTGGCCAGATGATTTCTGATTATTATAATAGAGTATGAGACCCTAAAACAACAGGAACAAATAAGGTCTAAAACTTTTCCTTAAGTATTTTCTTAAGACCTAAGTTTTTAATACCGAGAGTTCTGAATGTGTTATATTTTGATAGTTAAAAACATTGAAAAGGACAGAGACTTCACTTCAAAATTTCAGGCTTCCAGAAAATTAAAAAAAAAAAAAAAAAGAAAAAAGAAAGAAAGAAAAGCACAGAGACCAATATTTACAAAACCCTGGGTGCAGAATCTTAGTGAAAGCCACAAGGAGTTGTGGAAACACTGCTAGCTGCACTTTTTCCCTCTCAGGTTCTCCAGCACAATATTACTGGTAGTCATAAAGGTGCTTTAACCAATATACTAAGGATATCCAAATTCCCAGCAAGACGGAGAGCAGGTCTTCCTTACTCTGCTGCAGCTGAGCCAGTTTCACACTTTAAGATTTGTTACTTACAAATCTCCTTTCTATTTCCAACCTTGGTATTAGTTCAGTGTCTTTAGCTGTAAGTAGTAGAAAGCCTACCCACGTGGCCTTTTTAATAAGCATATGGGTACAGGCTGACAAACTGAGGGGTCCAGAGGCAGGCCAGCCCCTGATCTTGGTTGCATTAGAGCTCTGGCTTCATTTCTTTTAGTGTCTTTGCCCTCTACTCATAACAGCTCTATCCTTAGGCTGATTTCACAGAATGCCTGTGAGCAGCTACTACTAAATGCCTTCTCTTTGAAGTTGAGGTTAAGGAATAGTTGGCTTCTTTCAACACCAAGCAAAAGTACCCAAGTCTTCCTCCAGAACTGTGTACTTTGCCAGGTATGTGTAGGTGTTAGGCTTTATAGGTCAAACAAATCAGAATTTGTCCCTCTGGAGCCGAGAGTGGTTTAATTCTTACCCTGAACCCGTGGTGCCATATGTGGGGGGTGGATTAAATATTCGAAGACCCCCGTGTTCACCATGCATTTCATGAAGGGTATCATACACTTGTGGTTCCCTTTCTCATTGAGTGGCCTCACCAGCCACCCAGTTACTTAAAACTGAAACCTCAGAATCATTTATAACTCTTCTTTCTACCTCAGTCCCACACCCAGTCAGTTGCCAAGGTCTGTCCTTTCTGCCTCTTGAATATCTCTCAAATCTATCTGCTTCTCTCCATCTGCACTGCTACCATCCCAGACTGTCTTCCTTTTTCCCCTGAACTACTGCCATGACTTCTGTCTGACTGATCTTTGTGCATGTACTCTTTCTTCCTTCATTTATTCATTCTTTCTTAGAAATAATAAACATTCACGCACACACTAACCCAGAAACTTGAACATTGACCCTAGCTTGCAGAATCTCTATCCTTGACAAAATCAGGATAATGTTCACTTTAGGTGCAGGTCAGTGGGATAAGACAGGAGAGGATAGTTTTTGTTGTTTTTCATTCCCTCTTGCATTTTCAAGCTTCCATCAGAGTTATTTTCCCTCTGCCTGAAGAATAAAATCCTTTGGTATTTCCTTTGTGCAAGCATATTGTGACCTACAAACGTGGCTAACAACATTAGCTTAGTTTTTGTTAGACAATTTCACCTTCATTCTTTGAGTATTTTCACTTGGTGTACAGTTCTTCATTGACAATGTTTTTCTTTCAGCATTTTAAGAATGTTGTTCCAATATCCATTTGTTTTCATTATTTCTGTTGAGAAGTCAATTGTAGGTGTAATCTTTGTTGGTAATCTCTTCATGTCCTGTGGCAACTTTTAAGATTTTCTTTGTGTTTCTGGTTTTAAACAGTGTTACCATGGTAAGTCATGGTGTGACTTTCTTTGTATTTATCCTACTTGTTGTTCATTGAGCTTTTTGTACATGTGGTTTGATATATTTTATCTGTTTTTTAAAATTCTCACTCATTTTCTCTTCATACATTGTTTATTCCCAATACTCTCCTCTCTTCTGAGACTTTATTATTTTAAAAAAATGTATTACCACATAATATTGTTCTGACACTTTAAATAAATGTGTAGTATGCCTCTTACTGTCTCCTCAAATTTTTTCTATCTTTTGTGAATTTGGTATCAATTTTTCATTCTGGGCTTTCTTCTGGAAAATTTATCTTATAATATGTCTTCCAATTTACTTATTCTCTTTTTGCCAATGACTAATCTGCTCTCAAACCCACCAAGTTCTTTTACTTAAAAAAAAAAAAATTATTTATTTATTTATTTACAAGATGGCATTTTGCTCTTCTTGCCCAGGCTGGAGTGCAATGGTACAATCTCGGCTCACCACAACCTCCGCCTCCTGGGTTCAAGCGATTCTGCTGCCTCAGCTTCCTGAGTAGCTGGTATTACAGGTGCACACCGCCACGCCCAGCTAATTTTTTGTATTTTAGTAGAGATGAGGTTTCACTGTGTTGTCCAGGCTGGTCTCAAACTCCTGAGCTCAGGTGATCTGCCTGCCTCTGCCTCCCAAAGTGCTGGGATTACAGGTGTGAGACACCACACCCAGCCCCAAACCCACCAGATTCTTAATTTTAATGATTTTGTTTTTTAGTTTAAACATTTATATCTGATAGATTTTTAAAAATTGTTTTGGTTTCCAGTTCTCTACCAAATAACTCATTCTTGTCTCTTATTCCTTAAATATAGTAAACATAGTTATTTTAAAATCTGTGCTTATCAGAGCCTAAAATATCTGAGACAGGTCTCAAGGCAATTTGGGAAGTTTATTTTGCCAAGGTTAAAGACACATCCATGACATGGCCTTAGGAGATTCTGACAACATGTGCGCAGTGTGGTCAGAGTATAGCTTGCTTTTATGCATTTTAGGAAGACATGATACATCAATCAAATACATGTAAGATTTACATTGGTGTGATCTGGAAGGGTGGGACAACTTGAAGAGGGACAGGGAGCTTCCAGGTCATTGGTAGATTTAAACATATTCTGATTGGTAGTTGGTTGAAAGAGTTCTGTTAAGGAGTTGTGGAGAGCTAGGTTTTATCACACAGATGATGCCTCCAAGTAGCAAGTTTCAGAGAGAAGAGACTGTAGATGTTTCTTCTCAGACTTAAGGTCTGTGTTGGTGTGAATGCTGGAGGGGTATGAGGCATGTCCATCCCCTACTTCCCATCATGGCCTGAACTGGTCTGTCAGGTGAAATTTTAGAGTGCCCTGGCCCAGGAGGGAGTCCACTCAGATGGTTGCAGGGGACCTTTGAATTTTATTTTTGGTTTGTGCTTAAATCTAATATCTAGATTTCCTGTGGTTATTTTGTACTATTTGTTGTTTCTGGTTTTCATTCTTGATGTTTTATTTCCTATTTGCCTTTTTATTTTTTGTTATAGCCAAACATTCTATAGCAAAATTATTTTTATTATATACCAGACATTATGTTGCAGAATGATTTGCAGGGATAATTTGAGGCCTAGGATAATGTTTTCTTCCAGAAGAGGACATATGTTTGCTTCTGCCAGGTGCCTAGAGACCTTAACAATCCAGGATCACCTCAGTTCAGTTTCTGATTCAGTGCCTGTGAGGACCTGTTTACCTCTGAATACTGTTACCTTTAGGTGAAGCCTTTGGACTCTCAGCCCAAGATAATAGGAGAGTAGGGTAAGCAGAACCACATGTCCTGCCAAGGGACCCCTTCTGCCTCGGCAGGTCCAAGCCTCCATGTCTTTCTCCTTGCCCTCCATACCATCAGCAAGTTACTCTATTCTTCAACAATTTTGCTTCCCCCTCTGGAATCAAGTCACTTGCATGGATTTCATCCATTGTACTCACCTCCCTGGGCATCCAGCCTCTCCTGCATTTGGTGACTTCACTTGGTTAGTTCTTAATAATGTCTATTCAAGGAGATCTTAAAAAACTTTTCCCATCTTTTCTTTTTTGCTCAGAGGAAGAGTTGATCAGAACCACTTCGTGTGCTATTACCAGAAACTCATTATTTCTTCAAATATTTCCTCTGTTCTTGTTTTCTCTTTTTCTGACTCTTGGCATTTCTACTTCTTTCCTCTTTATCTATTAATATTCCTCACATATGGCTTAATTTATTTGACTTTGTTTCCTTTTAGAAGAGTTTGTTGATCTGTCTTTCTGCTCATTAATTTGTTCTTCCTCTGGAGCCATTCTGCTGTTTATTCCATCTGTTATTCCATCTGTTTATTCCATCTTTTTTTGTTTGTTTTTGAGATGGAGTTTCGCTCTTGTTGCCCAGGCTGGAGTGCAATGGTGCGATCTCGGCTCACCAAAACCTCCGCCTCCTGAGTTCAAGCAACTCTCTTACCTCGGCCTCCCGAGTAGCTGGGATTACAGGCACCCACCACCACACCTGGCTCTTTTTGTATTTTTAGTAGAGATGGGGTTTCTTCATGTTGGTGAGGCTGGTCCCCAACTCCCGACCTCAGGTGGTCCACCCACCTCGACCTCCCAAAGTGCTGGGATTACAGGCGTGAGCCACCATGTCTGGCCTTCATCTGTTATTTCTTTAGCTATAGCTACTGTATTTTCCATATGTAATATATCTGATTTATTCTTTTTTGGGATTTGTGGTTCTTGTTTTATATCGTCTTTTTAAACATGTTTATTCTTATTTTTAAATTCTTGGTCCATTTGTTCTAGTACTGATGCTTCTGAACCTGGTGTATGTTGTCCTCCTTTGTTTTGTTTTTTTCGGTAGCTGTATCCCTGTGTCTAAGGACTAGTGAAGGAGTGGACATTTGCTGAGAATGTAGGCCAAACTTGGACATGTGAACTAGAGTGTCCATGTGTGTGCAGTCCTTTGAAGTATGGGCTGTGCTGGAGGTGGGAAGGAAGGGGGATCAGATTCTTCCCCCATGGAAGTATGGGCTGCCTTACAGTTCTAAATTTGAACATGACATTCCTGGCCATTATAAAGGTATGCTAGTCAGGGTACAAAGATAGAAATACACACACACACCTATTTTTTTTCTGTTGTCCAGGCTGGAGTGCAGTGGTGCAATCTTGGCTCACTACAACCTCTGCCTCCTTGATTCAAGTGATTCTCATGCCTCAGCCTCCTCAGTAGCTGAGATTACAGGCCCCCACCACCACGCCTGGCTAATTTTTGTATTTTCAGTAGAGATGGAGTTTCACCATGTTGGCCAGGCTGGTCTCAAACCCCTGGCCTCAAGTGATCCGCCTGCTTTGGCCTCCCAAAGTTCTGGGATTGTATACAGCCATGAGCCACTGCACCTGGCCAAATTGCTCATGTAACTTTATTTCTGATTTTTGAATCTTATTTTTTCCTCATGTTTTTCATCCATTTCTGTTTTACAAATGAGTCTATGGCCTTTACCAAAGTGTTGATTCAGAGATACGATGAAATTTCATCTTAAAAATGTAACAAACTGGTAAAAAAAAAGATATAGCTAATGAAACTAGGTTTGAATAAAATCTGTAAAATATATATAAATCTAAAAAATACAAAATACAGTTTTGAACATGTCATTTAAAGGCCCAGGGTTATTGTTTACCATCTACAATAACACTTGATAGAAAATATTCTTGCTAATTTGAACAATTGAAAGTTTCCTTTGGTATAAAGATACTTATATATGATGGATTTATATGAAAAAATTCCTGTGTAGTTTGCAAATGTGGCTAACAACCATTTAAAAATGTTGTTTTAGCAGTTTAATTTGAATACATTAAAAAAGTTGTATTGTTCCTTCTTAATAGTGAATGTTTAAAACAAAACAATACAAAACAAAGCAGAAACAAACAGTCCATTTTAAATAAAAGCGAATATATTCCATAAATTCTGAATCTGCCCAGCCTAGCACATTATGGAATGGATGTTGCTGAAAAAAGATAATATTAGGTTACAGTCTTCTTCATTAGTGATTTTTAAATAAAACTGTAATTTCCTGGGAGGCACAGACATTTCATGTGTTGGCATACAGTATTTATTTACATCCCTGCTTGTTTTTAGAAGGATTCAGGATGATAAGAAAAAAGCCAGCCAAGTAAGATCAGAGTCCTAGTGCTGAGTGGGAAAATTTTCCACTGCTGTAGCACATTTAACGTTTTTTTTTTAAGAGACAAGGTCTCTCTCTGTCACCCAGGCTGGAGTGCAGTGGTGTGATCATAGCTCATTGCAGCTTCAAACTCCTGGGCTCAAATGACCCTCCTGCCTCAGCCTCTGGAGTGGCTAGAACTACTGGGTGCATGCCATCATGCCTGGCTATTTTCTTTTTCTTTTTAAAATTTCAGAGCTGTTTCTCAGTATGAACAGGCTAATTAGTTTATTTTTTATTTTATGTAAAGATGGGGTCTTGCTTTGTTGCCCAGGGTGGTCTTGAACTCTTGGCTTCAAGGGATTCTCCTGCCTGGACCTTCCAGAGTCTTAGGATTACAGGCTTGAGCCACCACACCTGGCCATCCATCACTTACTCTTTGTTTTGTAGCTTTTATCCCAAGAGAAGTCATAAGTTTGTGCTAATTTCCAAACAAAAATCTGGATTCAAAATATGCAGACTTACAGAGGGTTTTACCATTAGCTAATATTTCAGAAGTATTTTTTTTTTTGGTTTATTCTTTTGTGCATCTTTTATTATTTTTTTTAAAGAAAGGGCAGGAGAAATACTTTTTCTGAGTGTGTTTTTTTTCCTTGCCTTTGTTTTTTTCTGAAACAGACGAGAGAAGTAGTAGCAAGTCCAAAGAGACTTCTCCTGTCCATTCAGTACTTCACTTTGAAATTAATCTGATTAAGACACTATTTCATCATGTAACTTCCCACTTCAGAAACCTTCAAAGAATCCCGGTGGGTTTGAATTAAGCTCACACCCCTCAGTTTGGTTTAATGATAACAGTGCTTAGCTCCCGGTCCACACCAAGCTCTAATTATGCTCCTGGAGACACTTCTTTTCCAACATGACGTGCTCATTTTCCCCAGACAGATGCCATGCGTTCTGTTCTCTTTCGACTCCCACATCTATCTGGGATTACCCAGTCTCCTTTTCTTCTGTCCAAATATTTTCTGTTTCTCAGGATTCAACTTAAGTTTTTATCTACTGTGTAGCTTGCCTTATTATCACCAATCTCATTTTCATCCCTTTGATGACTTACAGTCCTTGTTTATATTATTATTTTGGCCTTTAATTACATAATGTTGTAAACTGCTTCCTAAGTATTCAAAAAGGAACTGAAGTTCTTGAGAGCAGATATTCTGCTTTATATTTCTTTCATTCCTCAATTAGTATAACGCTAGATTATTTATAAATGTTTATAACATTGAAGTGAAAAGCAGCAGCATTCTGATTGTGATAAAATTAAATAATATTCTAAGTTGATTTTACTTGATTAAGCTGTTTGACATTTGCCAAATGGATTCTTGATTTGCAGTTGATTATTGCAAGATCCATTCACTGTCAAGTTTTGTAAATTAATTGGCAAAATGCGAGTTTTTGAAAATCAAAGAGAGATGCTCTTATTACTTTTAGCTACATATGATAATCAGACTGGTAATAGTGCTTCTGAAGTTAAAGTCTGTTTTCATGTGAGAAATTTATGGTTGGCAGCATCCACAATCATTTGCTAAAGAGGTAGAAACCGCTTGTTTTCTTAAGTACAAATACTCCCCGTAGTCTTGTTTTCAAAAGTATTAATTTGAATAGCAAACTCCTACTAGATAGTGTAAAGCTAGAAACATCATCCAGATCAGGTTAGTTTTAAATATTGAAAGGCAGAATTTGAGGTCTTATTGAACTGAAACGAATGATTTCCCATCCACAGGGAACAGGTGGGGACTGCAGAGGCTTCTGAAGGTACCTGCATGTTAAAACATAACAGCGTTTATTCAGGGTGACTCACTGTCTGCTTAGCTTGGCACAGAGCTAATAATGGTGTTTTCTCAGTGTTGGATAATAAGAACTCTTTTTAGAAGTCATGTGCATCATTTATTGTCAGACTGTAAAATGACAGGGCTATGGAAATGAATCATGCAGAGAAGGCTGACAAAGAGAATCATCATGTCCTTTACTGAAGGAGGACATTACCTGGAGGGCTTCTATTTGAGTGGGGTTAAAATAACAAGTTTCTTCTGTCCTATCATCTCAACAAATATTACCTGTTTATCTTTTCATCTTAGTGTCTTGATATAGACGTTAGTATTCACTGTTAACTGTGTTGTATTTCAAATGTTGACCTATACCAATCAACTCTGTAGCTATCATAGGCCAGATTTGAAGTGAGTTACATTATTTGTGATGAAACCAGGTTTAATATCTTTTCCAAATCTTGTTTGAAGAGAATCAATTCTGGTATAAACTTGGACTTTGCATTGGAAGTAGTGAAAACATGGATGTTTGTGAAGTTGTATGTGCCGTGGCCAGGGGTAGGTAATTATTCAGTTTTTTTTGTTTTTTGTTTTTTCTTTTTGAGACAGAGTCTCACTCTGTAGCCAGGGGCCAAGTTGGAGTGCAGTGGTGCGATTTCCGCTCACTGCAACCTCCGCCTCCCGGGTTCAAGCAATTGTCCTGCCTCAGCCTACCTAGTAGCTGGGACTACAGGTCCACACTACCACGCCCAGCTAATTTTTGTATTTTAGTGGAGACGGGGTTTCACTATGTTGGCGAGCATGGTCTCGATCTCTTGACCTCGTGATCCACCTGCCTCGGCCTCCCAAAGTGCTGGGATTACAAATTATTCAGTTTTAAGTGTCATTTGACCAGTGTACACAGAAAAATTTCAGATGTCTGGTGGGAAGGATCAAGAATGAGTTCTTCCAAGAAGAAGGAATCAGTTAGATCAAGAACAAAATCATGCGGTATCAGGGTGCTCAGTAGCTGCAGTTTTCTCTCTGCTTGCCTCTAGTTGTAGAGGGAGAATGCTGGGGCTCTAAAGCAACATGAGAAAAGCAAAGGCGTTGCTTCCTCTTGGCCTTGTTTGCAGGCAGTTGTAGGAAGTTAGGCTTAAAGTAGACTGAGAGGTTTCAATGCCAAGAAAAGCATTCAGCGCAGAGGAGTAACTGCTGATGCTTGGCCTGCAGAGCAATCAGTTGAGAGAAAGGAGCAAGCTAAGGATTTTTTCTTTTTCAAGGGAAAAATATAAGTAACATGGTTTGTGGAAGTAAGGATGTTGAGTCTACCCCTTCATTAATTTTATTGTGTAACCATTTCTTTTTTTTTTCTTTGTCTTTTTTTTGAGACAGAGTCAGGCTGGAGTGCAGTGACTTGATCTTGGCTCACCACAACCTCCACCTCCCGGGCTCAAGTGATTCCCCTGCCTCAGCCTCCTGAGTAGCTGGGATTACAGGTGCATGCCACCACATCCAGCTAATTTTTGTGTTTTTAGTGGAGTCAGGGTTTCACCATGTTGGTCAGGCTGGACTCAAACTCCTGACCTTGTGATCCACTCGACTTGGCCTCCCAGAGTACTGAGATTACAGGCGTGAGCCACTGCACCTGGCCGGATAACTATTTCTTCATTAATAAGTTTCTTTTTAATTTTTTCTTTTCTTAGACAGGGTCTTGCTCTGTTGCTCATGCTGGAGAGCATGCCCAGTGAGCCGAGATCACACTGCAACCTCCACCTCTTGAGTTCAGGCGATTCTTCTGCCTCAGCCTCCCATGTAGCTGGAACTACAGGCGTGCACCACCACACCTGGATGATTTTTGTATTTTTATTAATAGCAGAGATGGGGTTTTGCCATGTTGGCCAGGCTGGTCTCAAACTTCTGGCCTCAAGTGATCCACCCGCCTTAGCCTCCCAAAGTGCTGGGATTGCAGGCGTGAGCCACCATGCCTGGCTTCTTTAATAAGTTTCTGTAACTGTATTTATATATATAATTATTACTTTTGTGTGTATTTTTGTATATATTATATACAAAATATTAATATATATTTTGTACATATTAATATTTCCTTTTGAAGAGTATATAAATCTTTTGATAGCACAAACTGTGAACCTAAAGTGGTAAATGATGATAAGTGATATGAGTGGGGAAGACTGGCTAATCATTAAGACTTGAGCCTGCTGCCCCATTCTCAGGATGCATACTTACTTATAAATGTATTCTTAAACATAAAAGAGTCACTAAGTATTTTCCCCAAATCTCTCCTGTCTATAAATTCATCCCACTCACATTTAATATGATCTTCAATCTCAGATTCCTCTACTTTTACCTGAACTTAAAACTCCTTCACTCTGCTTAGTCTGTCCTATTGAGTTACACATTGACACTTCCATGCATATCCCCTGACCCTTAATAAAGCATATGATGTTAAGCATACATACATTTGTGCACCTGAAAGTGCATACAGGCAGAGGGAAGAGAAGATTCGTGGTTTGTTAGGTGGGAGATTATCTGTGGAGATTTCTATGTGGCTGTTACTGAGTAAGAAAAATGGTTAAACAGTGGATTGCAGAGATGAGGTTTTAAAGGAGCACACATTACTGGCAATGCTTATTTGAGGGATTAATGAGCCTTTTTTTTTTAAACTATAAATAGCCTGATCTAGATTATTTTGTAAATTGACAGATTCCTTCATCAGAGACCAGACATTGAGACTAATATTAATCCTAATGAATGGAAAAGAATACAAGTGTTTTAGTGCTGATGCAGGTTAATTGAGAATTATATCTGTTATTCTGTATTCAAATATGAGAATTTCTGAATCTGGGACTAATATTTACAACAGGGTTGAATTAAAGAATATTTTTAATAAGGATGCAAAGTGTTGTAAAATATTAGTGTTTCTAAAACATTTTGAAGATTAAGAAAGTGTTCTACAAGTGCTATTATAATATTTAGAAGTTAAGATGTCATAGTACCCATTAAGACCCATTGTATTGTGTTTATGGATGAGTACTAATGAGTTAAGTCTGTTCTCACTAAAGAGCCGGGAGTGACATAGCTGTCTTTCTAGTATGCTGGACTCTGCTACACTTTCCTGTCTGTCTGCATAGATAGCATCAGTTTTGTCCCTGCAGCAAGGAAAATAGGTAGTTTGTCTCTTTGAAGGAAAAAAGAGTGAGATTTGGAGCCAGAATGATTTACACAAATGCAGTATGATTAGTTTTCTGTGATCTTTTATTATGTCCTTTGATTTACCATGGCCAAGAAAATAAAAGCTAAAGGCTTACTATTGCATTTAAAGCTCTGTGTTGGTGGTTCTTAGCTCTGGATGCATATGAAAATAACAATAGGAACTTTTTCAACATGACATGAACAGGATGGGGTTTAGGCATCTGAATAGTGTCTTTATTTTCTTGCCTTATTGAGGATTTATATGGGTTTAGAACTCTAAAAATATACTAGAAATGATCTTGTTGATTTCTACAGAAATGCCCTATTGTGAATTCAATTGGAAATTTCAAAATAATAAGAAATATACATGTTGGTCTCTGCCCTCAGTCCCTGGCACAGAGCCCCTGAGACCCTTGTAATTTCCTGAGTGATAGGGGTGGCAGGAAAGACAGAGCTCCTGATAACCCCTTGTAGATAGGTGGTAGAATCTTTTGTTTTAATATTTGGACTTTGACCCCAGTTCTTTCCACGGAACTCCTAAGACCTTTGTAATTTCCTGAGTGATAGGAGCATCTTTTGTTCTAAGGAGGCCATTCTTGGTGGGCTCCTGGATAACCTCAGGATATAGACTGATTGCCAGGGGAACTAATTGTATGATTGATTAGAGAGTTGGGACATTCAGCCCCACCCCTTAACCTCCAAGAAGGGAGAGGGGTGAAGGCAGATCACCAATGGCCAAAGATATAATCAGTCACCCCTGCATAATGAAGTCTGTATTAAAAACCCATAAGGACTAGGTTTGGAGAGCTTCCAGATAGCTGAACAGGTGGAAGTTCCTGGAGCGTACTGTAGCACACCTTGGGAAGGCGTGGAAGCTCTGTGCTCCTTCCCACAAAACACATCCTATGCATCTCCTCCATCTGACTGTTCATCTGTATTTTTTATAGTATCCTCCATAAGTAAGTGGTTAAATATAGGTGTTTTCCTGAGTTCTGTGAGCCAGTCTAGCAAACTAATCAGCCCAAGAAAGGGTCATGGGAACCCCCGATTTTATAGTTGATTGGTCAGAAGTGTAGGTGACAGCCTACTACTTGCTACTGATATACAAAGTGGGGACTGAGCCCTCAACCTGTAGGATCTGATGCTACGTCCAGGTAAATAGTGTTGAACTGGAATTAGATTATAGACATCCAGCTGGTATCCGCTGGAGAACTGCATGCTTGGTGTGTGGGGAAATAACTCCCTGTGGATCTGGTGTCAGAAGTGAAGTGCTGTGTGAGAGAGTAAGAAAAACAGTTTTGTTTTGTTTTTTCCCCTTCTCCATCTCCTCAGAGGTTTGCATTGAATCACAACAGGATTCTGATCAGTTTAGAGAAAACTGACATTTAAATTCATTTTGTGAACATAGTATATCTCTCTAAATCTTTAATTTCTTTCATTTGTTTTTTGTAATTGTCAGCATACAGATCTTGAACATGTTTTAAACAATGACTTTTATTTAAGTATTTACATTTTTGTTGCTATTATATTTCCAATAGTCTTCTGCTAGTTTAGAGAAATAAAATTGAATTTTTTATGTTGACCTTGCATTCTGCAGTGTTGTTAAACTCACTTATTGTAGTGTTTTTTGGTAGTTCTGTAGCTTTTCTTTGTAGGTTTATAAGGATTTTCTACAAATGATCATATTGCCTGGAATGGACAGTTTTATTTCTTTACTTCTAATCTGTATGTTTTTTGTTTATTTTTTCTTATTTCACCAGCTGTTTTCTGGAGTGTGATGTTGACAAGGAGTCATGGGAGCAGCCCTCTTGATTTATTCTTGATCTTAGGGGAAAAGCACTCAGCCTTTCTTCACTGAGTGTGATGGTCACTGTGATTATTTTTAAAGATGCCCATTGTCGGCCGGGTGAGGTGGCTCACGCCTGTAAACCAAGCACTTCGGAGGCCAAGGCGGGTGGATCATCTGAGGTCGAGAGTTCAAGACCAGCCTGACCAACATGGTGAAACCCTGTCTTAAAAAAAAAAAAAATGCCCATTGTCACATGGAAGACATTCTCTTTTTTTCTCCCCAGTTTTCTGAGAGCATCAGGGACTGATGTTGAATTTTGTCATCTGCATCTATTCAGATGGTCATATAGCCTTTCTCTTTGGTCTGTTGAATAGTGAATTATATTGATTGGTTTTCATATGTCAAGATAGCCTTATATCCCAAGGGATAAAGCTCCTTGGGTTGTGATTTTGTCCCTTTTTATTTTGCTGCATTTGATTTACTCATTTTGTTGAAGGTTTTTGTAACTATGTTTATGAGGGATACTACTGACTTGTTTTCTTTTATTGTAATGTCTTTGTGTGGCCTTACCCTTATCCTAAACAAATTAACGCAGGAACAGAAAACCAACTACCGACACTTTCTCATTTATAAGTAGGAGCTAAACATAGGGTACTCGTTGACATAAAGATGGGAACAGTAGACCCGTGGGACTGCTAGAGCAGGGACAGAGGTGGGGGCAAGGGTTGAACTAACTGTTAAGTACTGTTCTCACTATCTGGGTGATAGGATCATTCGTACCCCAAACTTCACCCATCTAACAAACCTGCACATGTATCCCTTCAATCTAAAATAAAAATTGAGCTGGGTGTGGTGGCTCATGCCTGTAATCCAAGCACTTTGGGAGGCCAAGGTAGGAGGATCACTTGAGTCCAGGAGTTCAAGACCAGCTTGGGCAATATAGTGGGACCCTGTCTCTACAAATAAATAAATAAATGAATAAAATAAAAGTTGAAATTATTAAAAAAAGAATAACACTGACCTTATAAAAAGAGTTGGGAAGTGTTTCCTCCCCTTTTTTATGACCCAGAAGAGTGAGTGGACATGCAGTTTTTTTTTTCTTTAAATATTTAGAGATCTCCAGTACAGCCCTCAGAATGAGGAGCTTTCTTTTTTGAAAGACTTTAAACTATAGATTCAATTTGTAATGGATATGAGTTTATTCAGTTTATCCGTTTCTTCTTGAGTGAGCTTTGGTAGTTTGTGTTTTCAAGGAGTAGTCTGTATCTGTCTAGTTCATCCAAGCTGTTGAATTCATGGACATAAAGGTGTTTTAATAATCTTTATTATTTCTGTAATGTTTGTAGAACTGTGGTGATTTCCCCTCTTTCTTAATGTTGGTAATTTATATCTTTCTTTTTCTTAGTCTGGCGAGAGATTTATGTATTGTTGATCCATTCAAAGAACCAGCTTTTGGTTTTATTGATTTTTTTTCTCTCTGTTTCTGTTTTCAGTTTCATTAATTTCTGCTCTTATAGTATTTTTTTTTCTCTTTTTCTTGTTTTGAGATTAATTTGCTGTTCTTTTTATAGTGTCTTAAGTTGGAGGGTTAGATTATTGACTTGAGAACCTTCTTCTTTTCTAGTATAAGCATTTTTAATACTTACAATGAAAGTACCAACCATTTCATTCCTCTCTTTAGGCTGCCTACGTCCCACCCTGGAGGCAACCAGTGTTGTTATTTTCTCAGTATCCTCTCACATATAGTTTATACGTATGCAAACAAATATGTGATCATATTATTCTCCTCCCTCCTTTTTAAAATAGTTGTTAGATAACCTTCCAGCAGTTATTTTGTTCTGTACCTTGCTTTTTCCCCCTTAGTCTGCCTTGCATGTAATTCTGTCTTCCGTATATATTTCTTACTCTTTTTATGATAGCAGTCAGTCTATTAATGGACATTTTGATTATCTCCAGTCTTTTGCCATTAGAAACAGGCTTCAAAAAATGACTATGAATATGCACATTGGAAAACATCAGTTTAGTCGTCTTGAGCGTGTGAATTCCAGGTGAAAAGAACAGAACAGTTTTCTACCCCTTTGTGTTTCTCTCCTTTTTCTGTGTTTAGATAATGTGCTGTCTCTTTTGATAAAGGGCCCACTTGATTTAGAGAGAAATAAATAATTACATTTCTATACCAATTCTTTTGCTTTGGTCTATCCAAATGACTCCAGACATACTCAAACTTATTTTCTTAATAATTCCTTTATTATTAGACCAACAATAGTATTATTGTATCATTATTATTTTATTTAGAGATGAGCTCTCACTATATTGCCCAGGCTGGTCCCAAATCCCTGAACTTAAGTGATCCTCCTGCTTCAGCCTCCTGAGTAGCTGGTACTACAGGCACGAGCCACAGTTCCCAGATATAATCGCTTTAGAAGTGGATAGGGTCCTAAGGACGGTATTCTTCCTGAAGCCATTTCCAAGGTGCTGTGCTTTTCCCTCTAGATTATTTTCAAACTCCTCAGTGTCGCCAGTACCCTCGGCCCTCTATCTCCAGGTTCCCATGTGTTGATTCAGTCACCTGCGGATATGGAGGGCCAACTTGGGGACTTGAATATCCGTGGATTTTGGCATCTGGAGGGGCCCTGGAACTAATCCCCCATGGATCCTGAGGGCTGATTGTATGTAATCCTTAGAATGTCATCAGTTTTTGTGCCACTGGTTTCACTTTGACCCACAAGCAGCTTTTTTTTCTTTCTTTCTTTTAGTAAGGAATATCGATAAATCAACAAGTATTTATTTGTACCTGTAGTATAGGCAGTGACTCATGTTTTGTTTGTCATGGTCATCGAATAGTTTAAAATAGAGAGTTTGAAAATATCCCTCAACAAGAGAATGAATAAAATGCAGTATATTCATACAACAGAATGCTATAATAGCAGGATGAACTAATGTATGTAACAACATAATAAATCTTGCAGAAATTTTGTTGAGTGAAAGAAGCCAGACACAAAAGAGTGCATACTGTAAGATTCCATTTATATGAAGGTCAAGAGCTGTCAAATCTGTCTTACGATACTAGAAGTCAGGATAGATGTTACCGGGCTGGGCATGGTGGCTCACGCCTGCAATCCCAGTACTTTGGGAGGGCTAGGCTGGTGGATCACCTGAAGTCAAGAGTTCAAGACCAGCCTGGCCAACGTGGTGAAACCCCGTATCTACTAAAAATATAAAAATTATCTGGGCATGGTGGTGTGCACCTGTAATCCCAGCTCTTGGGAGGCTTAGGCATGAGAATCACTTGAACCCAAGAGGCAGAGGTTACAGTGAGCTGAAATTGTGCCACTGTACTCCAGCCTGGGTGATGGAGCAAGATTTTGTCTCAAAAAAAAAAGAAAAGGTTAGAAATGACCACGGTGGGAGGTGGGTTTAGGAAAGACGTGCTTCTGGATGCGAGTAATATTCTGTCTTTTGACCTGAGTGCTGGTTACTGGGGTGTTTATTTTGTGAAAGTTTATTCAGTGAACTCTAAATGTTCACGAGGGAGTATTTTGTGAAAGTTCATTCATGAATTATGCACTTTTCTGTGTGTTCATTATACTTTAATGAAAAGTTAAAAAGGATACCATACAGAATTAACCAAAGGCATAATGGTTAATCATGGATGGACCTTAAAATTATATAAAATCAGAGAGATGACTTACTTTTTTCTGGCGTATATACTCTCTCTCTTTAAAGTGATCATTTTAGAAGTAATTAATTATGAAAGTGATAAATATTACATTATGAAATAAAAGGAAATGTAGCTAAACTATTTCTTTTAAAATACGTCAAGCCAGACCAGCCTGACGATCATAGTGAAACCCCGTCTCTACTAAAAATACAAAAGTTAGCTGAGTGTGATGGCGCACGCCTGTAATCTCAGCTACTCAGGAGGCTGAGGCAGGAGAATTGCTGGAACCCGGGAGGTGGAGGTTGCAGTGAGCTGAGATCGCACCACTGTACTCCAGCCTGGGCAACAGAGGAGACCCTGTCTCAAAAAAAAAAAAAAAAAAAAATTCAAACCAGGTGTGATGACACATGCCTGTGGTCCCAGTTACTTGGGAGGTGAAGGTGGGAGGATTGCTTGAGCCCAGGAGGTTGAAGCTGCAGTGAGCTATGATCACGCCACTCCATTCCAACCTAGGTGACAGAGGGAGACCCTGTCTCAAAACAAAACAACAACAACAAAAATATATTTTATCTGAGTTGACTTCACAGTACTTAGACTGAAGACAGTCTTTGGAAACAGTAACTTATGACATTAAAAAAATATATCTCATTATTTTTTAGTTTTGTTTTCCTTTTATTATTAAGGTCAGTGCTTTTCCATGTGCTTAATAGTTATTTGTGTTTCTTCCATGTCTATTTCGTTGTATGTGAATGCACTTTCCCTTTCTCTATTGAGTCTTTTTTTTAAAAGTTGATTTGTTTTGGGTCAGTGGTTCTCAATTCTGGCTGTGTTTTTGAATCGCCTGGGGAACTTTTAAGAATTACTAATGCCAATGCCCACCCTAGGCCAAATAATTAGGACCTCTAAGGGTTGGCCCCGAGCCTTGGTATTTTTAATGTTTGTGTGTGTGTGTGTGTGTGTGTGTGTGTGTGTGTGTGTAAATTCTGTTATGGAAATTTTTATGTGTTCCAATATATATAGCAAGTATTTTTTAACCTATAGGTTTTTCCTTCATCATTCCCCGCATTAAATGATTAGCCTTGTCCAGTAATGGTAATCCTTACTTCCCTATAATTCATTTTTTCAAACAGTTTTTATCAAGAAATAAAAGACAGCTACAAAAAAAATACTCAAAACAAAGTACAGTTGAATGAGTTGTTATAAAGAAAATACCCATGTCAGTGCCTTGGAGGCTGGGAACAGAATGCTGTTGGCTTCCAGAGCCCCTGCGTGCCTTCTGTGCTGCAGCCTCTCGGATGTGCTTAATAGCCTGATTTTTAGGGAAATCTCTTCCAGGATTAATTTTTACTTTGTTTCTTTTGTGGGATTTTGTGCATCATCAAGTCAGTGTCTACCAAACATGTTTTGAGCAAGTTTCCCTCAAGAAATGTCATTAGTGGCACAGCAAGGTGCACTCTCCTGTCCTTGAGCACTTCCTCTTCATTCTTGCGGGTCATCAGGCACTCTTTTTTTTTTTTTTTTGAGATGGACTCTGGCTCTGTCGCCCAGGCTGGAGGGCAGTGGCTCGATCTTGGTACACTGCAACCTCCGCCTCCCAAGTTCGAGCGATTCTTCTGCCTCAGCCTCCCAAGTAGCCAGGACTACAGGCATGTACGACTATGCCCAGCTAATTTTTTTTTTTTTTTTTGTATTTTTAGTAGACGTAGGGTTTCACTATGTTGGCCAGGCGGGTCTCTAACCTCATGATTTGCCCGCCTTGGCCTCCCAAAGTGCTGGGCTTGCATGTGTGAGCCACCGCACCTGGCCCATCAGGCATTCTTAATCTCACTCTGGACTTCAGCAATAGTTCCTTTTGTTGCTTCATCTTTGTGAGCCACTTTACTTCAGGTTAGAAGCTGTATCCATCAGAGTTCTTAGTTATAAGTAATAGATGCCATCTCTGGCCAATTAATTAAAAGGGTAATCCATAGATTCTCTAAGAAGGTTGGGAATGTAGGCTTGAAAACCGCTGCCAGGAACAGTGCAAAATCATTCCACAGAACTCTCATAAAGACACCTCTCTGGCCACAGACCTTGCTGCTTGTGCTCCAAACACCACTGATGCTGGGCTCTGGGTGCTGCCCCAACTATCACTCTCTCTGCTGCCCCAGGACACTGGATGTAGCTGCTCCTACTGCTAACATCCCCACCAGGTGGATTCTTCTGGAGTTCCTGCTTCTCCAAGTTAATCATTTCCTCCTTGAAATCTAGCATAGTGCGTCTTATGTGTGGAGCTGTGTTGTATGCCCCTATCCTAGTTTCAAAGAAAGATGAGAAAGCAAATATATGGGTTTTTTTCCTTCTTTGTTCGTGCTTTAGTAGTAGAAAGTGTACTTATCTCATAAGGTAGGGTGTGCTTAAATGTAGACTCAGCATTCAAGTGCTTGGTGTAAAGAAAGTCCACTCTAAAAGCTCTGTATCAGTCTTGGAAACCCATTCCGTGTAACGCAGTGATCTTTCTTATACCACTAGCTTTTCTTACATAATGCAGTAGTTATTTGTTGCAGGAATATGCCTTATTTCCAGGTGCCATATTGCTTTGTACATGGAGCTGTAGCTTTATTTCTGAAGAATTATGTATTTTTAAAAATCCCATTCTAATTTTAGCTAGTTGCAGGCATTTCTATTTTGTTTTATGAATAAACTCAAGGAGATGTAATAGTTAAAAACTCAACTGTAACAAATGTTGATGTTTCCTGGTGGTGTTTTCACTGATAATCTTCTAGCTTATAGGCTATTTACCTTTTTTCAGGTTTGATCTTTCTGTATATAAAGACAATGTGGGAAATGGAAAACACCGTATTAGAACCATTGGTGGATATAAATAGGATGATACATCCTTTTTTGAAACAAAAATGGTATAGCTTTCATTATTGCAAAAGTATCTTACTCTTAAGTTACTATGAAACATGAACACAGCTTTCAAAAATTAACACAAAGGACATTCTTGGCTTACATATGATAACTTTAACAACCAACTAGTGAAGTTTTTATCTGCTGTGAAACCAGGGCATAGATGAATGAATGAAGCTGTGGACACTTTGGGTCAGAGGGCCTTGGTTATACTGTCTTGGTTCTGCTGGTGGTGTGCAGCATTACTTTAGGTGATTCATTTATGTTCTTCTACATTTCATCTTTCCAGTTCTAAAGAAGAATTAATATTATGATCCCTTCCTCTTCACTTTTCTTACAGTGGTATATTAGAAGATCTGAGACAGGTGTGATTGAGCTTCTTAGAATAAACACTTACATGGTAACATAAAGGTTATTACAGTAAAAACAAAGATGAATGTACTATAAAATCTTCAGAGCAGGATGTGCCCTGTTGTTTACTACGTAACAAGACACTGTTGTAATATCCTGATGTGAGGTTATGTTTCTGAATTATATTCAAACCAGGTGGCCCCTCAGTTTTGAATACTTAACAATTGCAGCTGTGGATTTAATGGGGTTAGTTAATAGGAAATTCACTTCAGGTTCGTCCATTTGACCTCTGCTACATAGCCAATAGAAATTACATACAGTGTTTCTAAAACTTATTTCCAGAAAATTCAGGCTAGCTTTAGCATTCTTCACCTAGCATAGGTGAAGGCTTGCTTCTACAAATGAAAACAACAACAAAAAAATCCAGGGTTTCTAAATGTGGTAAAATTGTAACAGACAGGGTCAGGAATCCACTTACTGGTTGCTCAATATTTAGTGATACATTTGACTCCTTTTGTGGTTTCAGATAGCAATTATTTCTAATATAATTTATTTTGCAGTGAGGGCCGAGACAAGTTGACGGTATTTTCAGTTAAAGCTATGTTAGCAACCATGTGTGGTGGAAAAATGCTGGACAAATTGAGATGTAAGTATTTTCATATTATTTGAAAAATGTCATTTTCAAATGAGGACTTTTAAATGAATGTTGTCAGAATTTTGAATGATGCTATGTTGAGCTTTTAAAAACAATACCAAGTCACTCACTCTGCAGCAACTCACAGTAGGTGAGTTATGCCACCTACTGTTCAGATGGAAAAGTTGGTTGATTTAATTCATTGTTAGTGTTTTTTAGTGAGAAAACTGAAAAGCCTCAGAATCCTAATGCTGACATTTAAAAAATTATTTTAGAAATGTTTTCCACATTATCAAAATTATGCTTGAAGATGATTATATTGAGAACTTTTAGTTAAATGTGATCACTTTTACTAGGTTTGGTTAGGTTTAGCTCTTAATAACTCCATTTTTCATCAGGTGATGTTTGCTGTGATTACATTATATGTTACTACCTTAGAGGCAGGTGCAGTTATTTAGAAGCTGATGACCTGTTTTTTTTTTTAAGTTCCTGTTATCTTTGCTAATTTTTTTTTTTTTTTTTACTATTAGTCATTTTGGCATTTTACCATTCATTAGATACTATAAAAAGGTGATTAGATGAAATCAAAAGAGGTGAAATTCATGATTTAATTTTGCTGCTTATGGTTTTTATTCAGTCGTGAGTTACTAACTCCCTAAGATATGCCAAGAATTGTGCTAGGTGCCTTACATATATTTTCTCTTGGAATCCTTAAAATGCCTTTGACTGACAGGTGATGTTTTCTTCATTTCATAAATGAGTTAAGCAAGGGGGCGCTAACTCAGATGTCAGCGCCCTGTTCTGAGCTGTGTGATTATGCTCCCCTGAGCTAGTGCTGTAACAGGAGACACGTGGGTAATTTCAGCACAGCGTTCAGAGTGCCATGAGACAGTAGCCACAGAGTAGGAAACTGGATGTCACCTTTCAAGGGGATGAGACTGAAGTCTTAGTGAAGTAGTGTGGTACTCTGTGAGCCTGGATTTGGATGACTGTATCCTTGCAATGTTCCTCTATGCCCTACTTTTTTTTTTAATTGAAGGATACAGAGGCTTGATCAGACTCAAGTATTAATACAGGTTTTTGGGCAAGATTACTTCATAGGCACATATGTTTTTTGTGCTTTTTCTTACTTTACCATGACACTGAAAGTTGGAAAGCTAGATGACCCACTAGATATAGATTTAGATATTCCAAAGAAATATCTTAATGTATTTCGTCAACGGTTACCCAGTTTAGCTTCATTTCAAAATCAGCTGCAATGTAGAACATTTTTGATAATAAAAATTATGATTTTCTGTAAATATTCTTCTGAGGCTCTTTATATGGTACATCTCAAAATATTCTTTGGGCTGAAATTTCTTTTATTTTTTTTATAAAATACAAAAATGCTGTTTTCTGAGAAAGATAATATGTATGAAATTATATTTCATTCAAACACAAAGAAAAGTTATAATTTTGTCTGATTTTCAATGATGATGATACTAGATAAAGAATATATATACTATATTAATATCAGGGGGACTGGTTGAAAAATACAGTAGTAGAAAAATACAGTAGCAGAAAGTTGTTAACTGTGTATTCTAGATGACTCTGGAATCTTTAAGTTTCTTTAAAGTCAACTATATTTACACAGAGCCAGCTCACCTGACACATAGTAAATACTTAAAATTTTGTCAAATGTAAATTGTTGATCAAATACTGAAATTATTGCAGTTCTGTGATCTAACTGTTAGTGAAAAGGCACAAATTCTAGTTCTGTGTTTGGAAAGTATCCAGGTGATAGCAGTTTTTTGATGTGGCTTCTGAACTTTTTGGAGGAATGCAACATGACCAAGACTGAAGTAGCACAAAAGCCTGTGGGCCAAGCCAAAGGTGACATGTCAGTGTGCTCAGGGCCCCAGGTCATTGCAATAGTGTTCGGGTAGATGTGATATTGTTTATCTTATTCAAGTAGATTTCAAGTGTGGTTTCTTTTCCATGCTAAAAATTAGAGTTTCTCTGCCAGCAGTAGGTCTGTTTCATTATTTTTATTGTACTGTAATTATCTTGGCTTGGGATTGAGATGTTTGACATAAGTAAAATATTTGGGTATGGAAGCCTATCTCTACTTTTTAATCCTCCAGGGTGGAAACCACTTTAAAATGTGGCCTGCCCCTTCCATTTTAAACAGAACTTGGCTGGGTGCAGTGGCTTATGCCTGTAATTCTAGCACTTTGGGAGGCTGAGACAGGAGGATCACTTGAGGCCAGGAGTTTGAGACCAGCCTGGGCAACATGGCAAGACCTTGTATCTATAAAAGTATTTTAAGGCTGGGCATGGTGGCTCACGCCTGTAATCCCAACACTTTGGGAGGCTGAGGCAGGTGGATTACCTGAGATCAGGAGTTTGAGACTAGCCTGGCCAACATAGTGAAACTCCGTCTCTACTAAAAATACAAAACTTAGCTGGGCGTGGTGGCACACACCTATAATCCCAGCTACTTGAGAGGCTGAGGCAGGAGAATTACTTGAGCCCTGGAGATGGAGGTTGCAGTGAGCCGAGACTGTGCTACTGCATATCAGCCTGGCCAACAGAGCGAGAATCTGTCTCAAAAATAAATAAATACATGAATGTAATTTTAAAAAGTTAGTTTGGCATGGCAGTACATATCTGAGGTCCCAGCTACTTGGGAAGGTGAGGCCTCCAGGAGGATTGCTTGAGCCTAGGAGGAGTTCGAGGCTGTTGTGAGCTATGATTGTGCCACTGCACTGCAGCCTGGGTGATGGAGTGAGACTCTGTCTCAATCAACAGTCAGTCATTCAATCAGAACTCACTGATTATGCTTGTAACATTTTCATCTCGTAGGGATGCCATTTTCTGACGCATTTAGGATTTAGGGCTAATTGTGAAGCTTGGGTTTTCTATTCCTCCTCGTCCTATTTTGAGACTATGTGCTTTTTCAGTTCTTGAGTTTTTTGTTGTTGGTAGTGGTAGTGGTGGTGGTGGTGGCGGCGGCGGTTAGTGTATGCCCTTTATCACTGACTAATATGATGGTATGTATTTTCAGTGTACCACTCTCTAGAAATCTCTCCTTGCTTCTGACTTACAACTTTTCATATGCTACGGACAGAGAAATCATAACCAAACCTCTTAGCGTTCTATTTAAAATAAGGATTTAAAGTGATTTTTAGGAGAGCATACTTGAACTTGTGTAGTATGATTGTTAGTTTGGGCTACTTTCAGAACCTTTCCCCTCTTGTTTTCTAGTTCTCAGCAATGTCCTACTTAGTTGAGGTGGCTGCATAGTGGTGCAGCCAAAAGGGAGAAATAACACTGTATTGTAACAGCAAATGATTTTTGTTTATTCACTTTCTCCTACGTAATTATTCCATTGTTTTGGTTCTTGTTTGCTCCAGCCTCCTTCTACTGACTGGACTCTCTATTGTTACCATTATTAACATTCCTGTTATATTAAGTTTTCTGATTTATGGAATGTTTTAGCATTTCTACGTTTTTTTCCTTTTTGCTTTGATCTTCCCTTTTTACTTTCTTAGATTTTTTTCTATGATTTTCTCCCCCTGCCTTTTTTATTTGACATGGGGTTTTTGGTTTGTTATAGTGTCAAGATACATTTGAATGACTGAACAAATATTTGTACTTCTGGTTTAAAACATTTCTTAGATTTTTCAGATTTGTCTTAAGCGAGTTTCTGTCTCCAGGTAGCATTCATTTACAGACATGGTTCACTGTTGCGGCCATGAGGGACTATGTCCTAGATTCAGAGGTAACTTATATCAGGATTCTAAATACCAATGATTTATAATTGGAATATGGACTTTCATTGAAAGCATGATCAAAATTCAGTAATGTCAGAAACCCAAAATATAACTCAAGAAAACAAAATTTGTAGACTGTAAAGCCCATTATGTGTTAAAACATGCTTAATTATCAATTAATTTTACTATGTGATTTATTTACCTTAATTCTGCTATTTGTTTTCGAAGAAACTTAGTCTTCTTATTCAAATTGCATCTGGTTGCACTAAAAGGAGCAAAAGATTCATCAGTTTATTTTAAAATTCATTAAAAAGCTGGTGCTACCATTTTGAAAGGCTGTTTAACAATATATATCAGGAAGGCTTTACAAAGATTCATATTCATTCAGTCTACTTCTTGAGCAGCATTAGTGTCCAAAAGTGAGAACTCAGTTAAGTTTTGGGACACCCACATGATTGAATATAATGTCCTTAAAAATAGGGTTTAGATCAAAATGCATAACTGTAATGTGGTTTTAAACAAAAATTTACTATGCACAAAGAAAATAAGAAGTATGCCAAAATGATAGCAGGGATTTTTCTCTGGGTTCTAAAACAATGGTTTTATAATAATTTATATTTTTGCATGTTTTTGATAGGCCACACTATCAGCAGTCAGAGAAAAGATGACCTGAGGTTCTTTCTGTTTTGCTCAGAATTGACTGTTCCTACTGCTATTTCAGCTGTTTGCTTCCTTGATGTTTCATTAGCAGACTGTAGAAGGACCTCCCTTTGAAGTTATGGTTAAAGTTTCACCTGCTCAGGCTTTACACTCCTCTGCTGTAGTTTTTTTAACCACCCATGGCTACATAATTATCCTCACTGGTTTCTGTTAACCATCCCTTTTCCTCATTAGATGGAAGTGACTGTTTAATCTGAATGAGTGATCCCCAGATTTACATTTCTTAAATAACAAAAATGTTTAGAACTGGAAGAAAGTAAGATATAAGCCCTAAATGTGCATTTTATGAATAAAGGGGAAAAAAGAAGAAAAAGGAAAACAAAAACCAAAGGAGGTCTGGAGCCTTGTCTCAGGCAGTTCCTGGCTGAGTCAACACTAGAAGCCCAAGGCATGTAGACGCACACCCTCCAACCTCATTCTTGCTTAATGATGTGGCATATTAATGAGTTTGTTTGTTTGTTTGTTTGAGACTTGCTCTGCCCAGGCTGCAGTGCAGTGGTGTGATCTTGGCTCACTGCAACCTCCACCTCCCGGGTTCAAGCAGTTCTCCTGCCTCAGCGTCCCAAGTAGCTGGGACTACAGCCGTGTGCCACCACGCCCAGCTAATTTTTGTATTTTTAGTAGAGACAGGCTGATCGTGAACTCCTGACCTCAGGTGATCTGCCTGCTTCGGCCTCCCAAAGTGCTGGGATTACAGGCATGAGCCACCCCGCCTGACCAGTGTCGTATTAATGAGTTTTGAACTACAGTATGTAGTACTTGGGCCTAGTTGTATATAGGTATTTATAAACTTACAGATGTGTGTACATGTTTTTATGGGTTAGGTTGCTCAGGGAAAGCAAACATGTAAAAGAAAATGGCTTTCCGTTTATAGACTCATTTCTTTAAACAGCCCTATCATCTTGCAAAAAAAGCATGTGGTTAGTCACGTGGGGTTGAATGGGGCATTGAAATAGATGGATAGATGCAGCCAGTAAAACCAGGGTCATTATCACCAGGAAAAAATCAACACATATGTGATGATGGTGGATTAGTAGCATTATTTTGCATATCACACAAAAGATATTATAGAATATTTTAAAAATGGTGTACACATGTACATTTAAGGGCTTAATTGTGGGTTTTTTCACAAGGGAGAAAGCTTCCCTTTTTAGCTGGAAATAACTATTGAGGAATTAGCATACCTTCAGAGGTGTATAAATAGAAAGAGAATTACTGGGAAATTAACTGGGTATCTGGGAAGTAATGTAGTCCCTTAATGCCAGGAGGGTTTAGGGCTTTATTTAATTAGAGTACTAGTTTACTTTTTTTTATATTTTCATTAAATTTTATTATTCACTTCTTTGGTAAGATCCTTTTTTATGTACATAGGTAAATCACAATAGCTTAGATTGATTGTTAAACTTCATTTAAGATTTAAGAATTAGCAATCATTTTTAAATTGTTTTTCTTACAGATAAATCTATTCATTAAAAAATACTGTTTTAAACCAATAACTCAAGAAGTAATGAATTACTGCACTGTGCCTTCAATTTTTGGGTCTAGCAGTATATCTCATTAAAACAAATAGATATGTTTCTACTTCTCTTATTGTAGTATGGGCTTATTATAGTTTCTTATTAATTAAAAAATTTTTTTCATCACTTTGAATCTATTCATATGACATAATAACTAAGTATAACTGAAGTAATACTTTTTTGTGGAAGTGGTTAGTCATTTTACTATCCAGTCACTCCTTTTTATTACTCTGAATGGGTTAGGTATAGATTCATTGGTGTGGGTATATACATATACATTTTTGTGATTGTGCTATACATGTATATATTCATGTACTTGGAAGCTAAAGTCACTGGTCCTGAATATTTACACCATTAGTGGCCACAAGTTAATTACTTGTTAGTTAATCAGTTATTAATACACAGAGTGGCAATGGAAAACTTGACTGACAGTGGCTTGAGCACATTGGGACTTATTTTTCTCATGTAAAAGTAAGTCCAAAGGCTGATAAGTTCAAAGTTGATACCCTGACTTATGGTTGTCATCACAGACTTCCCATCTTCCCATCTTCCTGCTGCCATATGGCTTTCTTACTTAGGATCAAAAGATGACTGCTGTGTCCCAGGCCTCTGTACTTACTTCAGACAGAAGGAAGAAAGAGATGCTTCTATTAGGAAAGCAAAGGGTTTTCCAGAAATCTACACTAGCATTGCAATGTACAAAGGAGGCTGAGAAGTCATTTGTAAATGGCACACAGCCATTCCCAGCAGTCAAGCTCAGCTAGAAAGTGAGAAGGGGAAGAAGATACTAAGTAGGCACCTGGCAGTGTCTGCCACCTCCCATGTTGACCCTTTGTTTTCATTCAGATTTAATGAATGATTATTTTCCTCCTTGTAAGAATAGCAGCCAGCTATTTATTTATTTTTGAGATAAAATCTTTCGTTGCTAGTCAGGCTGGAGTGTTGTGGTATGATCATAGCTCACTGCAGTCTCCAACTCCTGCACTCAAGCAGTCCTCTCCCTTCAGTCTCCCAGGTAGCTGGAACTACAGGCCTGCCACCATGCCTAGCTATTTATTTTTTTATTTTTTGTAGAGATGAGGTCCTGCTATGTTGCCCAGGCTGGCCTTGAACTCCTGGGCTCAAGCAATTCTCCTGCCTAGGCCTCCTAATCACACCTGGGATTACAGGTGTGAGCCACCACGCCTGACTAGCAGCCAGCTATTTAAAGGTTAAATCATTTATGTTCTTCCTTCCTTTGAAGAGCATCATTTATTCATATCATTGCTAACACTTTTCGAGTTCTCTATTTGCAGTCTAGAACTGTGGCCAGATACTGTTTCTAACTGTCTGCAGGGTGATTCCACTTGAAAATTTGCTAGTTATTTAAACAGATATGTCCGAAGCGAAGTATATTATCTTTATCTTCAGTTTGTTTATGTCAATCAGGATTTGTCAGCATTTTCCCAAGCTAGAAACTTAGAATAATCCTAAGTTTTAAACTTCGCTTGTTCTGTAATCTAGTTTGTCATCAGCTGCAATTCTTTGCATTGAAATGTCTTGGACTTGGCCTCCACTGCCCCACACACACTGTCACCACTGTAATTCAGGCTCCCCCACCTCCTTTGTGCATTGTTTACAAGGTTTCCTAGCTGGTGTCTCCAATTCCATTCTTTTTCTTTTATTCATTGTGTGCCGGTCATTAACAGTTTAATCTCCTTGAAACCTAGCTTTCTAAAATTTGATCTCTACTTTAAAGTTTTTAAGCTTCCCTCTTTTAGCATTTTCTTTTATAACAGAAATACTCTTCCTGTTGAGTCTTTATTTCTCAATATAAGTTGCCTATCGTAGAATGTTTTCTTCAATGCCCTATTTCCTGCTTATCACCAGTAAGAGATCCACGCTGCACATTCCTGTCACAGAGACTTTGATTCTACTCTTCTTTAGTGCCCTCCAGCCCCTAGCCTCAACCTGTTTTGACTTCATCATTCCAGATCCTATCTTTCAAGGCTGAGCTTCTAAATTTCTTTCTTTCAGAACCTGACAATTCCTGCCGATGTGTTTTTGTATCTATTCTAAATCATATTTTGAAGGAGTGTGGTGTTATGGTATTTATTTTGGAGTCAGATAGGTGTGGGTTTAAACTTGATTTGGCTTCTTAACTTTTTGACCTTAAGCAAGTTAACCTTTCTAAATGGTAATAGTAGAATAATGCTTAGTATTATAATTTCTTACATGAGAGCAGAAACCCAGAATAATGGTATCTTAAAGTTGAAGTTTAATTTTCTGTTACATAAAAGAAGTCCAGAGGTAGGTAGTCCAGAGCCAATATGGTGACTTCATGTTCATCTAGGATTCACAGTTTCTTGTCTTTTTTTTTTTTTTTTTCCTACCATTCTAGTGTGATTTCTATATCAAGATTGAGATTACCTCATAGTCCAAGATGGCTGCTGGAGCTCCAGCTATCATAGCTGCACTCCAGATAGAAGAAAGAGGAAAGGAATAAGGAAAAAATGGTCTGCTTTTTAGTTTCTTTACCTAGTTTTCTGGAAGTCCCCTACAACCCTTCTGCTTACAAGCTCATTTTAGCTAGAACTTAGTCACATGACCACTACTTGCTGGGAACTTGCAGCTTATTGGTACATTCCTGCAGAACATCAAATTAGTGTTCTGTTAGTAACTAAGGAAGAAGACGATAATGTGGCTACTGGCAGACTCAGCATAGTTACTGATAGTGGTGCCTAGCACATGTTGGGGCTTCACATATATCTTTTTGCCTCTGTTTTTTCTGTTGTATTTGAAGTCAGCTTAAATTCTTCTTTGTTTCATGTGTGTCTTATTTTTCCAGCTACACTGAAAGTTTCTTGAAGGATAAGAACCATTTATCATATTTCTTTGTTGTGCTTCTAAACACCTCACTGAGTGCTTGCACTTGGACCACATAACAGGAACTTAATGTGTATTTGTTATTTTATTTTACTTTCTGCTAGGGCCATAGTCTCTTGCTGGATTTTTTCCCCTATATGGGTATTTAATATTTTTCCATCAACTGTAAACTAGCAGCTATCACGAGAGGACACACTGAAGATTTTCATTCCTTTGGTAATTTCTTATTTTCTAATGCCTTAAAAATTACACTGTGGATCCATAACCTAACTTTTTATCTTTCTTTAATTAGTGTATTTAAAAAGGTTTTTTTCACCTGATGCTTCAATATAAATTCCCCAAAACTGAACCCAAAAAGTAGTGCATATATGTGTGTTTCATATATTTGTTAAATAGATATAGATCTCTACTATACCTGTTTATTGTGACTATATAGAATATAAATTTTCTTTCTTTTCTTTCTTTTTGTTTTTTTGGAGACAAGGTCTCACTCTGTCACCCAGGCTGGAGTGCAGTGGTGTGATCACCGCTCATTATAGTCTTGACCTCCTGGGCTCAAGCAGTTCTCCCACCTCAGCCTCCTAAGTAGCTGGGACTACAGGTGCGCACCACTATGCCTAGCTAATTAAAAAAATTTTTTTTGTAGGAGTGAGGTCTCACTGTGTTTCCCAGGCTGGATGAATCTTCAAAATGCTGTTTGAAAAGTTCTCAGGAAATGATTTTTCTATGCATATTTGACTTGCTCATTTGTTTGTAAAGAAGTTCAATGGATTGAAAAACTGCCTAGGTCACATTTTTTTGTCAAATGCTTTTGACCCCTGGTTATTTTTCTCTTACTCCCCAACTATAGATGAGAAGATAGGAATGATTGGAGACAGGAACTCCCTGCAAGCAGATAAAGTTGTAATAGTATTACTGGAAGCTTCTTTCTCATCTGCTTGACCTGACTTAATATAAAAATAGGGTCTTACAGTATCAAAGTGTCTTGGAATACAAGCGTTTAGATGAGTTCTTTTTATTCTCCTTTGGAACTTGTTAGATAAATATTTTAAATGTGCTCTATGACTCCTTCAGATGTGTTCTTCACAGGCATATATTACATCATTAGTATAGAATATACAAGTATAATATAATTTCTTTCATACCCCATTACCAAGATGTTAATATGTTTATATACTCAATCATACATACATCTTATTTAAACGCATGTGGAGATATCAACAGATAGAGATGTGCTGCTGCAAATTCTTCTTGGAACACAGTGAGGTATAAATAAAAGTTCTGTATCACCCAGTTTTAAACAGTCAAAAAGAGTAGGTAGGTAGTCAAACATGAGTGGTTATTTGATTTGATATTTAGGTAGAACATTAAGTGAGTGGAAGAGAGAGGCCTCTACTGAAGGGTAGCCACACAGTGGTAATAAGGGTGAGCATAGTTTTAATATTAACTAAAAGTCACAATAATTTTATGATACCTTTTAAATGATATTTTTTAATGATACTTTTTGCATGGTATACAAATGACATAGAACCATTTATAAAAGCTGATATTTCCTTACAGCTTGACTTTATTTGGTTTTGTTCTCATAGATGTTTTCTCCCAGATGTCAGATTCCAATGGCTTAATGATATTTAGCAAGTTTGACCAGTTTCTGAAGGAAGTTCTGAAGCTCCCAACAGCGGTCTTTGAAGGGCCATCTTTTGGTTACACAGAGCACTCAGTCCGCACCTGTTTTCCACAGCAGGTAAGGACAGTTTTATAGAATCTAGGGCTAGAAGAGCGCTCATCCCTCCCTTCACCTTCTAACAGATTTCTCCAGATTGCTTCCAGTCTAGGATGTAAGGTCTTGAGTAGGGGAGGAAAAAAGCTTTAAAGGTAGTGGTGGGAAGTGGATGAATAAAAGTAGGGGGTAAAAA
>PVKV010023276.1:0-33684 GCA_004027835.1 Alouatta palliata | reverse complement strand
AATTGCAAGATCTTTGTACTAAAAACTATAAAAAATTGTTAATGATTAAATAAAGAAAAATAGCAACTACATGGATTGGAAGATTCACCATTCTTAGAAGTCACATCTTCCTAGAATTGAATATAGATTTAATGTAATTCATTTAATAAATTTCACCAAGCTTTTTTGTAGATAAGACCAAATTCAATCAAAATTTTGGAAGCTTATACAAGGAATCTGTAATAGTCAATTAAATTTATTTTTAAAAGTTCATAACAAGCCAAGTTAATGTATTCTAAAATACTGAAATGTTTGTCTTTGGGAGTGGAGATAATGATTGACTCAGAAGAGGCATGAAGAAACTTTGCAGGATGATGGCAGTTTTCTAGTTTAACAGGGCTCTGGAGTTGCACAGGTGAATACATTTGTAAACACTTATTGAATAACATATTACAGTAGAGTATAAATTTTAACTCAAAAAAAATCTGAAGCAAAAATATTGAACTATCCTTAAAATCAATATTTAACTCTCATTAGCAACAACAATATATCTCCAATTAGTAATAATTCTGAAGTGTTTAGGAGTAAAATTTACTATTATCTACAATTTAAAAATGAATAAAAATATAAGATACATTACTTGTTGAATAGAATGATTCATAGATGTGTAGTTACATGATAAAAGAAATATAGCAAAATTATTGGAAAAATTGAAGTGCTGAGGATGTGGATGTTCACAGTGCAATTCTTTGGACTTTTTCATGCTTTAAAAATTTCTAATAAAATATTAGGAAAATATCTGTGAAAAGGACTGAAATTTTTACAAATAAAACATTCTCTAAAGTTTTTTAGATGCCATGACAAGAAAAGTTTCTTAATTGATTTGAAAATATCATTGTTAATATCTTATCTGTAATATGTTTGTCTTATTCATAAAGGTTTAATATGTTGGATATCCAATAAAATTGATCTATTACTATCCTGCACTTATTTTTTAAGCTACTTGTAAAATAATTGTCTAAGATTTTCTGGGTAGTTTTATGTATACTATCAAAATACGTTTTAACGTGTATCTACTATGCATAAAATATGTTATATGCTAGGAATAAAATAGTAAAAGAAACTGTCACTATCTTTAGCAGTATGTTTGAAATCTGTTTAGTTAGAAAAACTTAAATACCTATACAAAGATAAAATTGCAAGAAAAAGAAATTGCAAGGAAGGCAAACATAGGGAGTTATGAAAGCGAATAAGGTAAGACTGTCTATTTTTGAACTTGCACTTAGGAGTAAACAACAAAAGTTTCTCCTAGAAAACAGTTATTTTGCTTAAACTCAGGTTTCTGGTGCCATTCTAAGAAAACATTCTAAATGGTCAATTTTCAAGGCATGACAAATGTAAGCACTTGCAGCCAGCCTGTGAATGTAACAAAATGCCAGCTCATGATCCTAGAAAGCCATAAAGAGAACAGAAAGCAGAGGAGGTTTCGGCCGATACAAGGGAAGAAAGTTTTGTTTTGGGAAAATCAAAACTTAAGCAGGGAAGGGGGCCAGGGTATAATCTTATAAAGGGGATAATAAAACTTAGGCGATGTCTGGGAAGTTTACAATGCCATAGTACTCTACCGGTGAGGAACTAGAGGAGGGACTTGTGTGCCAGAAGATAAATTACCTGTTTTGACTGCCCCAGGTGTGACTGCCTAACAGACACTGATCTTGCAAGACCCTTATCAGAAGTCTCACTTTCACTGTGCTCCGTGCCTCTAACTCCACTCTTTAGGTTTGGACAAGTGAGTGTGTTTCTCACACCACTGTATCGCCAACTAACCCAAATTACAAATATTGTTTTTAACCATAGTTGCTTTCTGGAAGCTGTGGATTCTGTAAAAAAATATGATTTCCATTGTCTCAGCATCTTTAGAAAGTTTCCTGTATCTCAAAAACCTTAACCATCCTGGAACAGGGAGAGAAGCATTTAGGCCATGGTTTTTGCTTAATGATATTTTATATTAAGCAACTGTAACTTATCTGGGATATGGGTTTAAATCATCTGATAACTTTCTAAAGGTACAGATTTCTGAAAGTGTTTGGAAATCTGTAAAGTGTTACATAAAGTTTAAGAGCAATTACTATTAATTTCTCAGTACTCTGTTCCTAATTAGATATTCAGAGGATATTAGAAATGGATATTTCAAATTATTATATAACAAAATGGTCAGAGCTTATCACAAGTTAATGTGTTTTGTATTCGAAGTATTCATATAAAAATAATTTCTAACCTATATAACTGTTTCTTCAGTGGAAGGATATTAGATGATGCATCAGATGTGCTGAAAGAAATCAGGGAACATATCATCTGTACTAGTAGTTCAATCGATAGAATGTAGTAAACTTTTAAATTCCTTTTCCAGTAAGGTTAATTTGGCCACATGAGAGTCTGAATTGAATCATGCTCTGAGAATATGGGTAGAAACTATCATACTATGTAAAATGGGCATAGTTAGTCCCTTAAAAAATCTGACATTTTTCTTTTATGATAAGAGTATAATGCATCCTGATGTATAAGGTTAATGAAGTAGAGCAAATGAAGACATATTTCCAAAAGTAAGCCTCATTTCCAACTAGGTAGAAAAAAAAGCTACATTTCTCTAAAAACTGTCTGGAATATCTCTATTTTATCAATATGAAAAAAATAATAATCTAAAATCATTAAATTATATCAAATATGTTTTTCACTTATATGACTTCAAAAGTTTAAAATAGCATAAAGTAAGTTTATTGAAATGAGTAGCTCATGTCTGTCACAACATATGCCAAGTTTTAGGAAAACTTCTGAAACAGTAATGAAGAAACAACACATAAATGGAAGAAATAGAACTTTTATTAGCCACTATATAAAAATAATGAGTTCACACAGCTTTCTATTCTAAAAGACATTCCCTGACAAAAATTGCTAGATGTTTCTTTATTACATGGTTTACTGTCTTGGGTCCTAGTAATTTATGAAAGGTTGCGTCTGCTGGTTTTGAAAATAAAGCTAAAATTGATTTATTTCCTCTCTATTTAGTCTGCAGTCTTTATTATTTGCAACTCCTTTTTCTACATGGAATTGAGAATTACATTGAGAATATGGCTACATTTTAGAAGGTAGAAATTTCAAGAGAGTCTGTATATAGACAATCAACGAAATACACAAAAAAGAGAAAGCAATAGAAAAATATGATACCTTTATTCACATAACTTCAGTGTGCATATTTTCCACTTCCTACATACGTTGTTTCTGGTGCAGTTGTTATATTGTTCTTTATCTATCAAACCCCATGAATTATTTCAGTAGAGAACTGGCACAGAAAAGAGAATTTAAAAACAATTTCTTTTGTAAATACCTTGAATTTTTAAAAAACATTATTTTTAAAGATGTAAGTGAAGGACACATCATGGTTCTGAATGAGACTAAATCTGAAAAATAAAATATTTGTTTACCAAGCAAATTTTAGGACTTTTTAGCTTAACAAAAATGATTCAATCAAAATTTAGGACTTGTTTAGGTTAACAAAAATAATTCTAGCATTGAAGAAGGGAATAAAATAGACATGAAAATAGCTTACAAAATACTGAACAAAGGAAATATGAAAGTCAGACTCATGCTACCCTATGGTAAAATGGAATATGGGACTCATGTGCTTAAAATCACATGATGTTGACAAAGAATTGATGAGTTTGAGATAGATTCTAGTGTGTAGAAGAACGTATTTTATAACAAAGGAAATATCACAAACCAACGAGAAATTGCTTTTTCATCCAACAAATAAAGTTTGGAGGAGTAATAGACTTCAGAGAAAAGTAGGATTCTTAGAGGAGAATAAATATGAATAGTGAATAAATATAAAAAATGCTAAACCTTGCTAGAAATGCAGAAAATGAAAATTAAGGACACATTAATTTGCCATTTGATACCCTCTAGATTGGCAAACATTAGCAGTAAAATACTGAATGTTGGAGAAAATGTGCATCAAGGCAAAATCTTATATCTTGCTTGTGAATATGTACATTGGTACAGTCTCAGTAAATTCGCGTTATCATTTTAATGTGGAGACTCACATTTCCTACAACCTTACATTTTCAATGCTGGGTTTACTCTCCACAGGAATTCTTGCACACAGCAGACTTCTATGAAAATGTTCTTAGAAGCATTGTTTATATCAACAAAAAATACAAAAAAATTCATTGAAAGTAGGATAAATTATGACATTCACACAATGAAATAGTATACAGTTGTGAAACAAAACAAGTCACAGACTACAACACATAGCAATAATATATTTTTCTTTCATTTTTGGTTGAAATGTAAAAATTGTACCTGTTTATAAGATAATGAAGTTGCAGTATATGTATACAGTATGCAATGATAAAATAGGGATAATTACCATAACCATCATCTCAAATATTTATTACTTCTTTGTGTTGGGAACATTCAAAATCCCCTTTTCTAGCTTTTTGAAAATACACGATACATAGTTATTAACTATGCTGAAGTGCTATATGCTAGAACTTATTTATCCTATCTAGCTGTAATTTTGTATTCACTGGCCAACCTCTTTCTACTTTGCCTCCCCTCTACCTTTATCAGCCTTCAATAACCACAGTTCTATTCTCTACTTCTATGAGCTCAATTTTCTTTAGCTCTCATGTATGAGTGAGAATATGTGGTATGTATCCTTCTGTTTCTTATTTATTTTGTTTAATATGCTTCACGCTCATCTATTGTTGTAAGTGATAAAATGCCAATATTTTTCTCGCTAAGCACTATTTCCTTAGGTATACATTTTACATTATACTTATCAATTTATTTGCTAGTAGATATTAAAATTAATTCTATAACTTTTCTATTGTGGATAACGATACAACAAACATGAAGATACAGACATCTCTTTGACATACTGATTTCCTTTCTTTTGAATAAAATGTTTACTGGTTTTTGACCTTTTGGTAATATCCAGTCTAACTTGAGTGAGATGATGTCTCGTGTTTTTAATTTGCATTTGATGAGTTTTTAATTTGCATTTGATGATGATTAGTAATGGGCAACATTTTTTTCATACAATAGTTGGCCATTTTAAAATTATTTTTATTTATATTTATTTTACAGACAGGGTTCGATGTTGCTCAAGCTGGATTCAAACTTCTGGGCTCAAGTCATCCTCCTGCCTCAGATTCCTGAATTTCTAGGACTACAGTCATGTGCCTCCAAACTCAGCTACTTGTTAACCATTTTTATGTCTTCTCTAGATCAGTGCCTATTCAGATACTTCACCTTTTTTGAAGCTAATTATTTTATTGTTTGTTTCTTGTATATTCTAGATATCAGTACGTTGTTGAACAAATAGTTTGCAAATATTTTTTCTTATTCTACAGGTTGATGCTATTCTCTGATGATGGTTTCTTTAGGTTGGAGAATATTTTTATTTTAATATAGTTCCATTTCTCTATTTCTGGTTTTGTTGCCTATGCATTTAAAATATTACCCATAAAATCTTTGCCTAGAACAATGTTGTGAAGTGTTTCCCCTATGTTTTTGTTATGTAATTTTATAGTTTCAGGTCTTGCATGAAAGTTTTTATTCAATTTTGAGTGGATTTTGTATGTAGTGAAAAATAGGCATCTGTTTTTATTTTTCTTCATATGAATATTCAGTTTTCTGAGCACTACTTATTTGAGAGTGTTTTCTGCAGTATATGTTTCGGGCAACTTTGTCAAAATTCAGTTGGCTATAAATACATTTATTTGTTCCTAGGTTCTCTATACTATTTTATTGATCCATGTGCCTATTTTCATACCAACATCATGCTGCTTGGATTATTATCTCTTCATAATATATTTTGACGTTGGGCAGTGTGATGCCTCCAGGTTTCTTCTTTTTGCCAAGTACTGCTTCGTCTATTTGGTGTCTTGTGACTCCATATAAATTTTAGGGTGTTTTTTCTATTTTGTAAAAAACTTCATTGCTATTCTAATAGTGATTGCACTGATTCTGTAGATTGCTTTTGGTAGTATGAACATTTAAATAATATTAACTGGAATCCATGTACATGGAATATCCTTCATTTTTTTATTTACTCTTCAATTTTTTTCATCAGTGTTTTATAATTTTATTTGCAGAGAGCTTTACTTCTTTGGTTCAATTTGTTCCTAGGTATTTTATTTTATTTGTAGCTATCATTAAAAAAATATTATTTCCTTGGTTTCTTTTTTGTTTGTTTATTGTTGGCTTATAGAAATTCCACTGATTTTTTATATTGATTTTTTTATCCTGCCAATTTACTGAGTTGGTTTTTCAATTCTAATAGTTACGTTTAGTGTAATCTTCAGTTTTATCCAAATATAAAATTGTACTATTTTCAAAAAGGGACAATTTGAGTTCTCTTTTACACTTGGAATGCCTTTCATGTCTTTCTTTTGCCTGTTTGCTCTGGCTAGGATTTCCAGTGTGTTGGTGAATTGCGGTGGTGAAAGTGAGCATCCTTGTCTTGTTTCCATTCTCAGTCGAAATTCTTTCAGCTTTTCTCCATTTTGTATGATATTATCTGTGGATTTGTTATATGTAGCTTTTATTATGTTGATGTATGTTCTTTTTTTTTATTTTGCATTTTTCCAGATCCACTAGTTTGATTGGCAAATTTTACCAAACATTTAAGGAAGGTATAACATCAATTCTATACAAACATTTCCAAAAAATAGAAGAGGAATAAATAATACAAAGTCTGAAAGTGGACCCATACATATATGGTCAATGAACTTCCTTTTTTTTTTTTTTTGCACTTTAGGTTCTGGGGTACATGTGCAGATCATGCAGGATTGTTGCATAGGTACTTACATGACAATGTGGCTTTCTTCCATCCCCCCATCACCTATATCTGGCATTTCTCCCTATGTTTTCCCTCCTCAACCTCCCAACTCCCTGCTGTCCCTCCCCTAATCCCCTCCAACAGACCCCAGTGTGTGATGCTCCCCTTTCTGTGTCCATGTGTTCTCATTGTTCAACACCTGCCTATGAGTGAGAACATATAGTGTTTGATTTTCTGTTCTCTTGTCAGTTTGCTGAGAATGATGGTTCCCAGATTCATCCATGTCCCTACAAAGAACACAAACTCATCATTTTTTATGGCTGCATAGTATTCCATGGTATATATATGCCACATTTTCCTTGTCCATTCTATCATCCATGGGCATTTGGGTTGGTCCCAGGTCTTTGCTATTGTAAACAGTGCCTCAGTGAACATATGTGTGCATGTGTCTTTATAACAGAACAATTTATAATCCTTTCGGTATATTGCTCAGTAATGGGATTGCTGGGTCAAATGGAATTTCTATTTCTAGGTCCTTGAGAAATCACCACACTGTCTTCCACAATGGTTGAACTAATTTACACTCCCACCAACAGTTTAAAAGTGTTCCTATTTCTCCACATCCTCTTCAGCATGTTCTTTCTATGCATGGTTATTTGATAGCTATCATTGTGAAGGGATTTTGAATTTTATCAGATTTTGTAATCTGTTGAGATGATCCTATGGTTTTTGTCATTTATTCTTTTAATATGATGTATCACATTTATTTGTTTGCATATGTTCAAGTATCTGTGCATCCCTGGGATAAATCTCACTTTGTGTATCACCATTATGATGTGCTGTTGGATCTGGTTTCCTAGAATTTCATTGCGGAGTCTTATGTGTATATTTTTCAGGGATATTTACCTACAGTTTTGTTGTTGTTGTTGTGCCCTTGTCGATTTTGATATCAGGGTAATGCTGGCCTCATAGCATGAATTAGGGAGAATTTCTGTCTCTTTAATTTTATGAAAAACTTTGAGCAGAATTAGTATCAGTAATTTTTCGAAAGTTTGGTGGAATTTGATGGAAAGATAGGCAGTGACACTGTCTTACCCTGACTTTTCTTTATTTAGTAACTTTTTAATACTGACTTAATCTCATTACAAATTATTGGTCTTTTCAGGTTTTCTATTTCTTCCTTATTCAAACCGGGTAGATAGTATATTTCCAGGAATTCATCAATTATTTTATAGACTCTCCAGTTTGTTAGTATGCAGTTGTTCATAATAGTGTCTACTGGTCTATTGTATTTCTGTGGTATAAGCTATAATATCTCTTTTTAAATTTCTGATTTTATTTGGGTTTATCTTTTTTCTCTTGTTTAGTCTAACTAGCAGCTTATTCATTTTGCTTATCTTTTCAAACAATCCACTTTTTGCTTCATTGATCCTTTGTGTGTGGTATATATATGTTTGTGTGTGTGTGTGTCTGCATGTGTGTTTTTTATATATACACACACAAGTCTCTATTTCATTTAGTTCTGTTCTGATGTTCTAGTCTGTATCCTTTACATTATTTCTTCTTTTTATTTATTTGTGGTTTGTTCTTGATTTTCTAGTTCCTTGAGCTGGGTCTTTAGATTGTTTATCTGAAACTTTGTCTACTTTTCTGATATAGCTATTTATTGTTATAAACTTTCCCCTTAGCACTGCTTTTGCTGTATCCCACAGATTTATATATGTTGTGTCTTTATTTTAATTTGCTTCAGTGTTTTTTTTCCTCTCTTTTATTTCTTCCCTGAGTCAATTGTCATTCAGGAGCATGTTGTTTAAACTCATGTTTAGTAAAATTTTTAAAACTCTTATTGTTATTGATTTCTAGTTTTATTCCATTGTGGTCTGAGAAGATAAATGATAATTTTGCTATTTTAAAATTTTTTGAGACTTTTTCATGTCCTAACATATGGTTTATAGCACAGAATGCTCTATGTGCTAATAAAAAAAATGTGTATTCTGTAGATGCTTAAAAATTTTTTTTAAAGGTTTTTATGTTCGTTTGGTCTAATGTCCATCAGTTTTTTTACTTTCAGGTATAGAATTCTCTTAAGCATTTCTTGTAGTGATGATAAATTTCTTCAGCCTTTGCTTGGCTGAAAATGACTTTATTTCTCATTCATTCATGAAGGATAACTTTGCTAGATATAGTAGCCTTGGCTCACAGGTGATTTTGTTTTGCTTTGTTTTGTTGTTGGTTTTTTAAAATTATTATTCCTCTAAGCATTTTGAATATATCATCCCATTCTCTTCTGGTCTGTAAGGTTTCTGTTGAGAAATCCACTGTTGGTGTGACGGGGATTTCCTTATAAGTGTAAGACACTTGCTGTTTTCAGAATTTTCTCTTGTCTTTGACTTTTAACAGTTTGGCAATAATGTGTAATGGAGAAGAACTTTTTGAGTTGCATGTATTTAGAGATTTCTAAGCTTTTTCATATTTGAAAGTCTAAATCTGTCGCTAAATATAACAGGTTTTTCAGTTGTTATTGCTTAAAATAGATTTTATACCCCTTTAATTTTCTCTTTACTTTCTTATGCAACAAAAATGTGAATAATTGGCATTTTATAGTGTGCCACATATCATGTCTGCTTTGTTATTTTTTTCTTTATTATTTCTTTATTTTTGTCTGGCTAGATTATTTTAAATGACATTTCTTTAAGTTCTAAAATTCTTTGTTTGATATAGTCAATTGCTGGAGTTTTCAAATGTAGTTTATATTTTATTCAATGAGTTCCACAGTTCTAAGATATCTGTTTGCTTCTTTTAGGTGAAATCTATCTCTTTGTTGAATTCCTCGTTCAGATAATGAATAGTTTCTGATTGTGTTGAAGTCTACCTGTGTTTTCTTGTAGCTCACTTAGTTTCCTTAAGATTAGCATTTGCTTTCCAGGCATTTCAAAAATTTTCTTTTGGGGAGCGGTCTGTTACCAGAGAATTATTGTGTTTTTTAGGAGGTCTCAAATTTTCTTGCTTTTTTATATTTCTTCTGTTGTTATATTGATATACGTTTATCTAGTATAACAATTGGTTTTGTAGAAAATACTTTCTCCTATAGACATAACTATAGTGTTCATTGTGTACGTTGCTTTGGGTTTGCTTCAGAGGTTGCACAATAGTGCAGTCTCTATGTTACATATTTTTTAAAATTGTTTTCAAACTCAGTGGTGTATACCAGTTCCATAATGGATTATGTTGCAATTGTTTGTAGAGGCTGCAGGTGAACCTTGCCGGGAAAGAAATGCTGGGAGGTTTAGGGACTGAGTCTGGCTTCCTTGCTTCTCAGATTGAAAAAGGCTTATTGTGGGACTTCACCTTGTGATCCCATGAGTCAATACTCCTTAATAAATTCCCTGTTCATATACAGACCTATCCTATTAGTTGTGTCTCTTAAAAGAACACTGACTAATAGAGAGACTGAGTAAGATTTAAAGATTAAGGCATGCCATCACTACAAATTTTATCAGTGCAATGGAATTTCTCAAGTGCTTTCCAAAGTATGCAAAATAAAACCAAGCATCTTAAGGTGGACATTAATAAGGACACAGGAAGAATATTTTCTTTTTATCCCATAAAGATGAAGGTCCTAATGTCTTTTAACTACTATATGTCATTCTCTCACATCCAAAGTAAATATATATTCATACATATATATGTATACACACACACACACACACACACACACACACACATACACACACACACATATATATATGCACACACACACAAAGCCTCAGCAAATGTGTTTGGTATGAGATTGATTTTGTGAAACTGACTTTTAATCTTCAAAACATAATATATGGGACTTGGTGTTGGATTAATTCAAAAATTTAAGGTACCTTATAAGGATGCAAAAGGGGGAACGTATTCCTGGGGTTAGTGCTTCTGCTGAAGAGAACCAAGCTCTCTCCAATTTCCTACTTGCTAAAACTAAGTAAAATTGAGGCAATATTTTGGACTTAAATTATTGCATAATTAATTTGAGGAGTTTCACACTGAGGCATAAACATCCTTTCAGCCTTTAATAACAGATGGGAATATATTTTCATTTAACTTATGCGTACATCATTAGTATTTTATTGTTTTGCATATTTAATACATTTATGTACTTTCATAGGATAACTATTTTTTCTTAGCTATATTGGAGAGTGTACTTGAAAATGAGAGTTTCCTCACTCTAATTGGTATGATTTGATACTACTTGATACCTCTAGCACCTTACATACTGCCTAGAAAATAGAAAACTCATAATAACTAACTGTTAATAACTTTATGAATTGTTGAAACTCTATACATTGTTCTTTAATAACACAGAAACATGTTTTTTACAGTATGCTAATTGTAAAAAAGAATGAGATACAAGACTAAAACATCTCGATATCTTGGAAAGTAAGATACATAGCAATTTAAAATAAACACACATTTTAAAACTGTTGCAATTAACATAGAGAAGGCAAAAGATTCTTGAGTAACATTTCACATATTAAATAAAAAAGAGTGCCATTCAGTTTTATATTGTATCTCTTTTATTTTTAGTCTTTTACCTTAAAAGTAGATAAATACCAGGATATCTTCAAAGAGGAAACCAAGAACTCCTGGACACATTGGAAAAATAGCTCATAGTTTTTAATAGCTTATAAAATTATAGGTTTTTTTTTCTAAGCAATTTACAAATGCCTCACAAATCCCTATGAGTTAACTTGTCAGTTTACATTTGAAGTAAAATAAGTAACCTTATTTTACAGATTAAGAGACTCAGGCATATTTAATAAGTGCCCAAGCCACAGTTTAAAATAGCTCATTGGACTCCAAGCCTATGTTCTTAACAAAGACCTTCTAAAGATTCAATAGTAGATTGGAGGAATTACACTAAAAGCTCTTATTGCAATTTTATACATCAGTATTTTAAAAGCGAGTTCTAACCCCAAATACAAAATACAGAAAATAAAATACACATTTAAATATACTTATGATTCTAAAGTAAACATTCAATTACTAGTTCAATAAATTGATTTGTTTCTACATATATGTCCTCTACAAGATAGATCACACTTGTAGCATATTTTGTTCAAAGTTGAACCTGCAGGGTTTAAGGAAACATTAACTTTATAAAACTGAATGGTAATAAAACTTTCTTTCAAAATAGCATTGTGAAAAAAAGAGATATTTTAGCCACTAATTTAAAAAACCAGGGTTGTTTGTTGGCTTGTTTATATTTTAATCTTCAGACAAATGAATACTTTATTCATATTAAAGTCATAACATTGCAATACAAACAATATGTACAATATGTACAAACACCAACATATTATCATTAAATATGATCATTAAATAATTATCATTATTAAAAATTAAGATAGAATATAATATTTTATGAGATTATTAATACTATATTCAATTATATAAAATTCAGTTTTTATAAAATACAGGAATTACATATACACCAATAGCAGAAGAGAATCCTTAAAAAAAGAAGGAAAACAGAGAGCATTAAACTATAATTTTGTTCATCTGTGTAAGCTTCCAAAATGTTCCTTAAAGTAAAATCTCTAACATTTTAAATAGTCCATCTAGTACTACATATAATTTTTATTATTTCTACTTAATATCATTTCTACTTAATATCAGCTATGCAATTTATTGTTTAAACCAACACCACCAAATGTTCTTATAAGCAGGAGATAAATTTGACTCCTTGGAATTTTAAATCTTTGGAAGTTTTAATTTCAATTTTAAATCTTTGGAAAATGTTTAATTAAGAATAATTTCTGAATATTATCCACAATGGTAATACATATGAAGAATTTAATTGTCTCAAAAGATAATGTCACAGTATCACAGGTACGTCTGAGAGTAACTTAATGTAAGTATATGGACTGTTTATCGTGAATAACGGTGTGACCTTTATTCACATACCAGTTTATGTTCTGAGATAAAATATTTTTTTCATATAATACACTTACAGTGGAGAATGCCATATGAGAGTCCATATGTGCAAAATGTAAGAATGAGGGTATATCACGTTTTAAGTTCAAATAACAATTTAGTTTTCTTAAGGCAGAAACTAGATTTTTTTACATAATTTATTTATATATTACTTGCAGTTCATTAAAGTATAATAATTGGCAAATTGCTATCATTGATGTATACTTACAGAAATAATACAAAATAAATTTATTTTTAAATTTGCATTTAAATTTGCATTTAAGGTCAGAAACGTTAAGGGAGCTAATATACATGAAATATTTAAGGTATTGAAAATTATGAGCAAAAAAAGCAAGTTGATTTCATCTGAAAAAGGAACAAGTAAAGGATAGAATAATAATATTACACAAATAAAGTCATTATACATAGCAAAGGAAGTACCTAAAGGAAAGTTTCTCTTCATGTATTTAAAGTAGTAACCGAAATTCTCCAAATAAAAGAATAAAATATTATTTTGTAGTAAATAAAATAGTTGAATATATTTCATCATACTCAGGAAAATATGAAATGATATTGTGATTATCACATATTTGAGAGAAATAAAGCTGAAGTAATGAAATGATAGTTTCCAGAGTCAGACAAATTCCAAGGCAGACAGAAACGGGTCCCCAGTGAAACCTGACCTTCAAGCCAAAAAGAAGCAGGAAAAGTGAGCTGCCAGTCCCGGATGGAGTTCATAATCAAAGTGAGAAATTCCTCATTGCCTTTTAGTCAATCAATGGTGCTTTTATCGCGCCCCCCATTCCGCCCCCATGGATTGATCACCATTCATTCTCCCGTTCTGAGTCCATGAAAACCCCAGGATCAGCCTCACAGACAGCTAGTAATTTTCAGGCCCCTTCTCGGACAAAGGGCTATCCACTTCAGAGTTTCTCTCATTGTCAAGAACTTCTCTGTCACTCAATGTAATTCTTCTCGGCTTTGCTCACTCTCTGGTGTCCATGTACCTCATTCATCTTGCTCACAGGACGAGAAACTGGAACCCGCCAAATGGCAGGTGAGAAAAGAGCTGTCACCCTCTCTCAGCCCTGTTGAGCTATGGAAGTGAAAAAACCGCTGAGCACCCACGTGCCCCCACCCAACAAGCTGTAGGCAGTAGGACCGAATGAGAGCTGCAACACTTCCTGGTGGTTTAAACTTTGGGATTCCCGGAGAAAAAGCTGTAACACCCCCTGGGCTCCATGGTTGCTGAGTTTTTGGTCGCAGCCACATTCCCTTCATCCAGATGCTGGCATCCAAAGCAGAAACCTGTCATGGCACACCCAGATCAGCTGTAGACTGAGCCCAGAGTCACGGTGGGTGCAGGATCCAGGCTGGTAGCAGTAGCCAAGCACTGCCTGCCCAGCTGAGTGGGCAGAGTGAACCCAGCAAGCGAGAAAAAAGCCCAGGCATAGACACCACCAACCACAGAGATTTCTGGCTGGCAAAGCAGCACCAAATCCTGTGTCATTTCTATTTCCGTTAGTATTTTTATCAAATGTGTTTTTCGTTATTAATATTTCATTGTGCAGCCCATCTAATTTACCATATAGTAAAACTAACCATTTTATTAGGCAAAGCAAATTACATATTTTATTAGTTTTAGATATACAAAGGAAATATTTAAGAAAAGGATTGTGATATTATCAATATCATTTATTGCATTATAAATTTCTTAGATCTTAATAGTTTCAACCTCAACTAATTTTTTTATTTGGATTAGTGATATTATCAGAGGAATTATGTGGAACATATAAATAAACTATAATTTACTGGTGCTTGTGAGGAGGCAGAAAAAATCAGAACAGAGAAAAGGAAAGTGTAAGCACAAGGAATAGAAGCAAACTGCTAATGAAAATGCATTTTTTTTTTTTTTGAGTCAGAGTTTCACTCTTGTTGCCCAGGCTGGAGTGTAATGGCACGATCTTGGTTCACTGCAACCTTCATCTCTCAGGTTCAAGTGATTCTCCTAAGTCAGCCTCCCAAGTAGCTGGGATTATAGGCACTCGCCACCATGCCCAGCAAATTTTTGTATTTTTAGTAGAGATGTGGTTTTGTCACGTTGACTGGGCTGATCTCGAACGCTTGACCTCAGGTGATCCGCCTGCCTTGGTCTGTGTAAGTGCTGGGATTACAGGCTTAGGCCATGGTGCCCAGTGGAAAATGCATTCTTTCTAGATAGTGGTTTGGGAGTGTTGGTGATTAGGAGACTCAATGATACTTCTGAAAATCAAACATGTTCAGACTTCCCAGTGTGGTGCATTTCATGAAGTATCATTCTGGCACTAGCACTCTTAGATTTAGAAAACCTGAAAATATCTTTGCCCTGTGTATACTGCAATATGCATAAAAATTGATGTTGTTTAAACAGAAAAATTTGGTTGGTTTCAATCAACAATGTTACCATTTACGTGTTTTAAATATGTGCTAATTTAAAATTATTCTGTGATTTTTTGGAGATTTTTTTTCCAGCCGTAAAGAATGATATTCTAGCAAACCATTTCCACCAACCATATGAAATAATTATAGGCCGTAAAAATGTAAATTTAGAGAGGACAGAGTCCTGCTTTACATAATACAGGCATTTTTATGTGCTTCAGTATGAAATTACATCTGACTCTGGCCTTTTACTCCCTCATGTGTTTATTTCCGTGGTCTCAAACTGTGGAGATGAATGCTTACACTAGACATAACACCTCAAACCAGCCCATGGCTCTTTGAGCAGACAACTACTTAGAATTCAAAAAAAATACCTTATGACAGTAGGTAATAAAGACAATCCTGGCTTTTCACACACCTGATCTGTTTATTTACATAGCCTCAAACTGTGAAGATAAATACTTACACTAAATATGACACCTCAAACAAGCCCAAGGCTTTCTGGGCAGACAACTGTTGAGAATTTTAAAAGCACCTTATAGGGGAAGCAGCTCAAGATGGCCAAATTGAAGCCTCTAGCAAATATCCCCTACACAGGAACAGCAATTTTAACAACTATCCTCACAGGAAAGTACCTTCATAAGAAACAAAAATCAGGTTAGTACTCTCAGGATCTGGTTTTTGCATCCTATCAAGATAAGAGGATTGCAATTCCTGGGCAAGTCTTAGTGCTGTGCTGAGCTCAGAGCTGGTGGACTTGGGGTGCACACAACCTAGTGAGACGTGAGTTGAGGTGACTATGGGAGTGCTTGCATCACCCCGCTTTCAACTCCATGCAGTCCAGCTTATAGTTCCAGAAGGAGGGGGAAGAGTAAAAAGTACTTTGTCTTGAAACTGGGGATACCAGCTGAGCCACAGTGAAATAAAGCACCAGGCAGAGTCCGGAAGCCCTCATTAGAGGGCATATTTCCCGGATGACACATCTAGACCTACATTGGACCAGAAGGCAAGCACTTCCATAAAGAGAAGGATTCTGTCCTTGCAGAATTCACCACTTGCTCACAAAGGAGCCCTTGAGCCTTGAATACATATCAACAATAATTAGGCAGCAGTCCCCACAGGCCTTGGGCACAATTTAGTATTGTACAGGCTTCAGACATGACCCTGCACATTTTCAGCTCTGGTGATCACAGGGAGATACTACCTCTGCTTGCAGAGAGTAGGTAAAAAATAAAGAAGACTTTATCTCGAAACTTTAGTACCAGCTAAGTCACAAGTCACCACAGGCCTTGGGTAATACTCAGTACTGTACTGACTTCAGGTGTATCCCAGAACAGTCCCAGTGTTGGTGGCCACAGGAGTTCTTGTGACACTCTTATCCCAATTCCAGGCAGCTCAGCATGGGTGGAGAGACTCTGTTTTGGGGAGGAAAAAGTAAGGACAGAGAAGAAAAGATTCTGCTTTATAATTCAGTGAATTCTTTCATACCTTATCCAAGATCATCAAGGTGATAACTCTGTTAGTCTGCTAGAGTCACAGCATTACAGGCCTTGGGATTCCCCATAATGTACATATGAGTGCGGAACCAAATATTTAGATCGCGACACTCAATCGCCTTTGAACACTTGGAAAGCCTTCTTAAGAAGGACAAATACAAATGAACACAGGCTGCAAATATTACAATAAATACCTAACTCTTCAATGCACAATGGTAAACATCCACAAGCGTCAAGACCATCCAAGAAAACTTGACCTCAACAAATGGATTAAATAAGACACCAGTAACCAATTCCAGAGTGACAAAGATATTTGAACTTTCAGGCAGTTAATTCAAAATAGCTGTTTTGAGGGAGCTCAACAAAAATTCAAGATAGCACAGAGAATGGATTCAGAATCCCATCAGATAAATTTAGCAAAGAGATTAAAATAATTACTTTTTAATTATTTATTTATTAAAATAATTAATAAATAATTATTAATAAATAAATTAAAATTAAAAATAAATAAATAAATATTTAATTATTTATTCTTTTATAAAGCAGAAATTTTGAAGCTGAAACTTTTAAATAAAAATCTGAAGAAGGCATTGGAGGCTCTCAAAACCAGAATTAGTCAAGCTGCAGGAAGAATCAGTGAGCTTGATATTAGACTTTTTGAAAATATGTAGTCAGAGGAGACAAAGAAAAGAATGAAAAATAATGAGGCATGCCTACAGAATCTAGAAAACAGCCTCAAAATAGACAAATCTAAAAACTATTGGCCTTAAAGAAGAGGTAGAAAAAGTGTTAGGTGTAGAAAGTTTATTCAAAGGGATAATAAGAGAAAACTTTCCAAAGTCAGAGAAATATATCAATATTCAAATACAAGAAGGTTATAGAGAATACCAAGCAGATTTAACTCAAGTAAGACTACCTCAAAACATTTAAATGTCCAACTACCAAAGGTAAATGAAAAGAAGTTATCTTTAAAGCAGAAACAGAAAAGAAAAAAAAATGTAAAGGAGCTCAAATATAACTGCCAGCAGATTTCTTAGTGGAAACATTACAGGCCAGGAAAGAGCGACACAATATATTTAAAGTGTTGAAGGAAACAACAACAACAATAACAATAACAACAAAATTTTTTTGGAGTTATATTTATTTGGTTGGAGGCAAGTTTTGCCAGCCTGAATCCAAGTTTCAAACTAAAGAGCTTCTGCACAGCAAAGGAAACAATCAACAGAGTGAAGAGACAATCTAGTCAATGGGAGAAAACATTTCAGTTTAGACAGGATGAGTAAGTTCTCGTGTACTATTGTACAGCATGGTGATAATGGTCAGTGATAATACAGCATATACTTTTAAGTTTCTAAGAGAATATATCATAAATATTTCTACCACAAAAAAATTATATGTATTTTAGGTGACATACAAATTAATTAACTTTTAATCATTTCACAATGTATATAGATATCAACATATCACATTATACACTGTAAATATGTTTAATTTTATTATTATTATTATATATTTTATTGCATTTTAGATTTTGGGGTACATGTGAAGAACATGCAAGATTGTTGCATAGGTACATACATGGCAATGTGGTTTGCTGCCTTCCTCCCCATCACCTATATCGGGCATTTCTCCCCATGTTATCCCTCCCCAAATCCCCACCCCCTACTGTCCCTCCTCTGGTTTCCCCCAGCAGACCCCAGTGTGTGATGCTCCCCTCCCTGGGTCCATGTGTTCTCATTGTTCAACACCCGCCTATGAGTGAGAACATGTGGTGTTTGATTTTCTGTTCTTGTGTCAGTTTGCTGAGAATGGTTTCCAGGTTCATCCATGTCCCTACAAAGGACATGAACTCATTGCTTTTTATGGCTGCATAGTATTCCATGGTGTATACGTGCCACATTTTCCCTCTCCAGTCTATCATCGATGGACATTTGGGTTGGTTCCAAGTCTTTGCTATTGTAAACAGTGCTGCAATGTACATTTGTGTGCATGTGTCCTTATAATAGAACGCTTTATAATCCTTTGGATGTATACCCAGCATTTTTATCCCAAAGTATTATATCTAATGAAAATATCCTTTAAACGTAAAAAATAAATAAATACATTCGAAGATAAGCAAAAGCTGAAGAATTTCATCAATACCAGAACTGTCTTACAGAAATGGTCAAAAAAGTTACCCAATTTGAAAAAAAGGAGTGTTAATGAGCTAAAGGAAATAATCTGAAAGTATGAAACTCACTGGTAACAGTAAATACAAAGAAAATACAGATTACAACACTATAACTCTTGTGTGTAAACTACTTATATATTGGGTAGGAAGACTGAGAGACAAACCCAGCAAAAATAACAACAACAACTTTTTAAGGCATAGATAATGTAACATGATATAAATAAAAACAACAAAAAGTTAAGAAGTGTATGGATGAAATTAAAGTGTAGAGTTTTTATTAGTTTTGACTTTGCTTGTTCATTAGTTTATTTTTGTAATTAGAATTGCCATCAGTTTAAAATAACAGGTTATAGGATGTTACTTGCCAGCCTCATGGTATCTTCAAATAAAAATTCCTACACCAGATACGCAAAAATATAAAGCAAGAAATTAAAAGATACTAGTATAGAAAATCACTTTCACAAAAATAAAAACAGGAAAGGAGAAGCAAAATATCTAAAAACAACCAGGAAACAAATAACATAATGGTAGTAATAAGTCCCTATATATTAATAATAACATTAAATATAAATGCACTAAATGCTCCAATCAAAAGACACAAAATGGCTGAATGAATGAAGAAACAAGATCCAATTATCTGTTGCCTAGACATAACATACTTCCTTTATAAAAACACAAATGGACTAAAAGTAAAGGGCTAGAAAATGGTATTCTATGCAAATGGAAACCAATAAAGAGCAGGAGTAGGTATACTTACAGAAGATAAAAGAGATTTCAAGACAGAAACCATAAAAAGGTAAACAATATCATTATATAATCATAAGAAGTTCAATCTGTCAGAAGGAAATAACGATTATAATGTACCCAACACTGGATCACCCAGATATATAAAGCAGATATCATTGGAGCAAAAGGGATAGACCCAAAAAATAGTATTTGGAGACTTCTATACCCATCTTGCAATATTGAAGATTATGCAGACAGAAAATCAACAACAACAACAAAAATATCAGGCTAAATCTGCTACAGAGGAAAATGGGCCTAATATATATTTACAGATCATTTAATCCGATGGCTGAAGAACACATTATTCTCCTCAGCACATGGAATATTCTCAAGGACAGACCACATGTTAGGCCAGAAAATAACCCATCAGAATTCCTGAGAAACAAACACAAAATTTCAGGCTAAAAAACCTGGTTACAAATAAATTCTTAATGGAATCTAAAATGTTTACAAAATCAGATGTTACATGTATATATATAATACACAACATATATATAAGATATATCTCAAATATCAGTATATATGTCAGATATTACATCTCTATATATCTATGTATGTCAGATACATAGTATATATACATAAGATATGTATATATAGTGGATTGCACACATATACATATATATACACAACCAACACAAATTTATGTTTATTTACATAGGGTATTGATGGATTTGTTCTAAATTATTTAAATATTTCAAGATGATATATATTTAAAATAAAATTTAAAAACTCTTAAGAAACATTTTTAAGTGATTTTTTAAGCATCAGATTTTTTACTTTATTAATTTCTATTGATATTTGTCTATTTTTCCACAATTTCTATGAAATCCCAAAGGAAAAATTTTTTAAATAAATTCTAATTTTAGCTTCCTGCTTACATAAATTCCACATCTTTTATGGACTTAAAATATTTTCATTGAAATAGATACATAATTATAAATAACAGCAAATTATTATACGAATAAGTGCAATTGGTAATTTTAACAAAACTAAAATTCAAAACTTCAAAGAAAAACATGGAATATTTTAATATTAAATGTTATTATAGAAAATATTATTAAACAGAAAATCACATTAATATAATGTTATTTTTATATTACTCTCATTTGAAATCTAAAAATATAAAAAGGTGAATGAATATCTATTGATTTTCATTTGATCTTCTACCAATTGGATCTCTTAGCCGTACAGCTTCTTTTGTTATTTATTTTTCTCTTTAAGTCAGAAATTTCAGTGGAAACCGCTGTCACTGATTGGGAAACCTAAATGCAATAACTGTAACCTAGGCTAACATTTCCAAGTGGCAGCATTTAATTGACAGAGTGGGTGAGGTTACTGTAATAGACAAAAGAATCAGAGAAAAAATCTCATTATTTTCACTTGCAAAACCCTACAGCATTGGCTAAATGATCATTGTGTACCTAGAAGTGAAACAGTTGGGCAGTATACTCGTCATTTTACTTGATAAGTAAAAGAGTTCTAAGCCAAGTAGAAAGAAGTGTAATATGAACTGGAAACAGAGTCACAGGCCCTCATTCAGCTTTCAGAATTAAGCCAGTTTGCAAACTCAAAATCTTTTGAATGAAGGGGTGACTTAGTAATGTTAAGAAAGAAGCCCCCTGCTATGCCAGATTTATACTCAGTTCTTCTCTCTGTCTTCCACAGAGGAACTGAAGGCCTTATAACAGGGTGACTGTGCAGAAGGGAAAAATAAACGTTCAAATGTAGGGGGGATTACAGGACACTTATTCTGACTGACACTATTTTCAGGAGACCCAGAACATCACTGTGCTCCAACACAGTAAGGGCTGATGGAGTTTAAAAGATAAATAGAGTTCTAGCTCAGTACTATCTAAACATGGGTTCAGTGGTTCCCTATACATCCTGTGAGTATTTGCCCAGTTCCAAAATGCATGCTTAGAATAGACATAGTGTACTAGATGTGGTGATTAATTCTGATTACTCACCACAGAGGAAGTTGAACTACTTCTTTATAATGAAGGTAAGGAAGAGTATTTCTGCAAAACAGGCAATCCCTTAAATTATCTCAGTATTATTATACACTGTGATTGAAGTCAATAAAATCTATAAATCAATTCATACAGAGCTACTAATGGCTAAGCCATTCAGGAACGAAAGTTAGGGTTACTCCATCAGGTAAAAAACCATGACTAGCTGATGATGTGCCTGCTGAAGGCAAAGGAAATATTGAATACACAGTGGAAAAAGGTAATTATAAATACCAGCTACAGCCATTTGACTAGTTCTAGTAATGAACACTGCAATTGTTAAGAATACATCTTTTTTAATGTGTTATGAATATGTTTGTGTGTTTGTATATGTTATATGTTTTGTTTCTTCCTTGTCTTATCCCCTCATCTTACATAAAATGCATTAAATTTCCATCTCATGTATGTGAGAATTAATTTATGTCATAGTGTTTAAGTTACAGGATATCAAGAAGAGACATGAACATTAAGAACTTTGCATCCGCTTGTAGAGAAAGGGTAAGTGCATTTTTGATTTTACACAGGGTAGTTGTGTCAGGCTGGTAGAAGTATGACTTGGTTATTATCATTATTTGGAGATTTAGTATATTTTAAGGAGGATTGGATGGGTGCTAAATTGATAATAGAGAGAATGTAAATGTTAATTTTGTGTGTTAATTTGTTTAGGATATAATTCCTAATTTTGTGAGCAAACACCAATCTAGACACTGAAGATGTGAAGATATCTTTAGCATTTAAATGAACAGACTTCGTAAACTGAAAAACCTCCATAATATGAGTAGTCCTCATCCAATTAGTTGAGGGTCTTAAAGAGCAAGGAATAAGGTTCCTCCTAAAAAAGAAATTATTAAGATCACAGCATCAACTCTAAGCCCAATTTCCAGTCGGCTGGCCTGCTTTTTAGATTTTGGACTTGTCAGACTCCACAACAGTGCAAGCCAGTTCTTTAAGACAAACACTTCTCTCTGTGTGTATGCATGTGTCTGCATGTGTGTATGTGCAGAGCAAGAAAAACAGAACCAATAAGATGCGTGTATATATCTGTATATGTGTGTGATTGCATGCAGATATATAAGCAATACTAACTAATATGCTCACTATCACAGTTTAATTGGCAATCAATGAAAATCAGATGCTAAAGTTTAAGATTTGGTCAAGAGTTTTAACTCCAAAGACATGTTTTGTTATATTGATTGTTCAACATTTTTATACTGTGATTTCTTTTTGAAGTTAAGGTTTTAAAAATTGTGAAAAGAGCTTGCCAAGTCCAATGTACATTTTAAAGTTAGTATTTAAGTTATATCTATATACAAAACGTACAAAAAAAAGAGAGAAATGAAAGTGGCTGTGTGTTATATTTCTTTTTGGTGTTGTCATTCTATGGAAGTTCTAAAAAGATTATATGGCAATATTCTGTGGCAGCTATAGGAAATATGTCCACTCAGAATGTAATAATAAACATTTAAAATCCATATCAGTATCTTTAGATTGCATCTTTCCCATAAATATATTTTAACATTTGTATCTACATACACAGACACACACAGAGTATCAAATTTAGAAAACTCCACTATTTTTCAGTCAATTTCCCTTATCTCCACATCTCAAACACAGATATTGAATTTTCCTTATTTTCTAGTAATTCTCGTAGAATCACCAGAAATCAGTGCTTAATTTCTTGAATACTTGTCTCCTGTAATAATCTCTTTCATTATTCTTTTCTTTTTAAAAAATGTGTTGCGCTGTTGGCAAATGTTAAAATTGTATCCATACGTACTACAAATGATTGTGGTGGATCCACACTTAGATGAAATTAAGCACACACTAGTTCCAACTGGACAGTTCTTCTTCATTCTTTTCAAAGTTTAATCAAATTTTGAAGAACTCAAATGTAAATGTGCCTGCAATGTTCCCCATTAAAAGGGAACGTGAAATGTGATACAAATTATGAGGAAAAGAGAATAACTCAAAAATTAAACTACGAGTTGCATCTTAGTAGAATCATGCCCAGGAAGTATTTTCAAAGATAATTACCCTGTTTTTTCTTTTAAAGTTCATAATCCATCAGTGTCACTTTTTGAGATATTTAATAAAATTAATTCCGCTTCTCCTCATTGTTCATTGGTCTGCATTAACCACATGATCTTGCTTGACCACAGAGGGGAGGGAAATTTTAGTCTTTTATGTATTAAAGAAGGAATGGTGACATGGTTATTGGGGTACATAAGCTTTCACTTTTTAGGAGTGAGAAATTTAACACTGAAAAATACCTATAGTTCCACAATAAAATCATTAACATATTGAATAGAACACACAGATAAGATAAAGATCTATAGTCTGTCCTAATACTTTACCTATATATTTTCAACACCTGTACAGAAACTAAATTTTCGTTCACTCTTTATATATTGTCTTAAACATGTAAATACAACACTGACATGACTTCTGTTAAAAGAATTGACAGTTGAGTATGATTTCATCATTGTTTTATCTCATTCATCCAATCAAAAATGTTTATTATATATATTACGTGCAAGGTCCTATTCAATTGCTTGAGGCTATGGTGCTCAATGAATCAGACAAAAATATTTGACCTTTGGGGATAAAATTCTAGTGAAAGGAAAGAATAAATAATAAACAACTAAATGAAGGAGTATGTAGCTAACTATTATTTTTCCTCCCAGGCTTACTTGTTTTAGAAATGTAAGATAAAGAATCCTAAATAGAAGGCGAAGTTTATTATGGTGGCTTCAGGGAAAATTAGACATCCATCACCATTCCTTATGGTCTATTCATTTCTTAGTCTTTAATAAGTTCACTTTCCTCTTTCTGCCTTCTTTAGTTGCTTGTATAACTCAGCTGTCAGACATCACCTTATGTTAGCCACCCAGACTCAAAGTGATTTCTATCAAGAGTCGTAGGTATTGTCAGCTTGTCAAGGATGCCATTGCCTTGCGCTTTTCATCTTTGCAGTTGCTCCTTGATTGACACTTTTGAAATCCTGTGTGCTTTGCTTTCTTTTGTTTGCTTTATACAGAACAGGAAAGAAGATGCAGTTCCTATCATTCCTATCCATTAGCTTGGTAGAACTACAGTTCTAGGGAGAGAAAGTTTGGTTTAATATATCATATATTTCATAAAGAGAAAAATAAGGATGTTTAAATGAAGACTGCAGACTCAGTTGCCTAAATGATTTTTTGCGTAATATTAAACACTTTTAGTTTTCACATTTCCATGTATAGATTAAATCCCATAATAAAAACCAAATAACATACGTTAAATGTTAAATAATTTTCTTCAGTGTACACAAATAAAAATTTTCTTTTTAAGATGTATTTTTTTTAAATAGGTGAACATCGATAATTATTTATTCCAAAATTTGTAAACCAACATGACCTATCATCCAGGAATACTTGATAGATTCCTTTGTTCAGCTCAGTATAATATTGTAGAAAGCATGGATTGTCCCAAAGATTATTGCTGTCCCTTTGTAAGTATCCCTATAAAACAGATAAACTAATGTTAAGTGTTGTTCTGGCTTAAGAAATCTCACTACTGAAACTAAGAAATGGAAATCATCTACTCACTCTAAGTGGAAGTGAGAAATATATAAACAGAATTAATTTACTGAAGTGTAGAAGCTTACAGTGAAAACCTATTATAACTTGCAAGAGATAAATAATTACCAATATTCAAATGTTTTCACAGCATAGTCTATCATGCCTATTTTTATTTTTCAGAATGGGTTTAAAGGTTGAAAAGTCTACTGAATAATTGTGGGACTATTTTAACTGCTTGCAGTAGATGGCATTGATTTAGGATATTTTGCTTCAAATACAGAAGTAGATGTTTTAATCACTGAGGAGATAAATATGGTATCAAAGTGATGATTAGACATCAGTTAAACAATGGGTATGTCATCAGTTAAACAATGAAAAAGTAAGCTTATTAGAAATGAGAGTATTAACTATGAATGTAAACATTTCACATTATATAATATTTTAATTTTTGTTTACTAAAATAGAGTATATTGATATATAAAATAGCATATATACTATATTATTAAAACTTATCAAGATAGATTTTAATTATACTATAGCTACAAATTGGAATTCAAATTAACTCTAAGGATGCAATTTTTTTATTAGAGAGGAGGTATAATTTTCAACACAAAAATATTAAAATAGATTAAAAAATCAAATATAGACAAATAGAAATAATAATATTAATTTTGCTATAATGCATTTTGTAAAAATTACCATCGACTTACATATTTATTTCTCATTCAGAATTTTGCAATTATCACATTTTGGACTATGTGATAAATTAAAAAAAAAATTGAAGTTGGCTACAATGACGCCGCTTCAGAAGACCTCAAACATGTTTGGGTTGCTCTACTTTTGTGCCCATTCCTGGTCCCAAAATGAAAACAAAAAAAAGAAAAATTCTCTTTTGGCATACACACTAAGTGATTGCTGTGATGTTTTGCATACTTAATTTTGTCTCCTTGAAATTCATATGCTGAAGTCCTAATTCTCAATGTGACTGTATTTGAAGACAGATCCTTTAAAAAATATAATTAAGGTTAAATGCCCTTTACAAAAATGGAAGAGACAGCAGGAATGCATACTGACAGAGGAAAGGTCATAGGAGGACACAGTGAGAAAGCGGTCATCTGCAAGCCAAAGAGGGAGGCCTCAGGAGAAGGAAAATCTGCTAGTATCTTGATCTTGATCTTGGATTTCCAGACTCCAAAATTATCAAGACATAAAGTTTTGTTGTTTAAGACACCTAGTTTGTGGTGTTTTGTTATGCCAGCCCTAGCGAACCAATTCACAGTAGATCTTAACATGTCTACTTTGGACTGGGATACTCTTGACTCCTTCCACACTGTGAAAACAAGTCACAATGAAAAACCACATTAGCAAGGCAGGGAATAGATATGCCTTTTGTTGAGGTTACAGGGAGGAAGAGTGAATTTTGCTACAAAATAATACATTTGGCAAAAGCTTCTATTTGAGTCACACATATTTAGTTTCCACCCTTCTATATGAAAATCATAGAATGGTTTTCTGTGATTTAAACCTAAGAATGACATCCAAAAGTATCAACCAATCAAAAATATAGCTCAGAGTCTATTTTTGATAATTCATATATCAGATCTACAAGTTCCCTTTTGAACTTGAAATTTAAGAACAACAACAAAAATTGTGAAAAAAGAAGAAAAAAATGAAAAAGAGAAAGAAAGAGATAAGAAAAAGTAAAGAAAAAAAGGAGAGGAAAAGAAAGACATGTAATACAATGGTAGTGAAACAGGGTCCTGTTCCAGGAAGGCAAGAGCTAAATCACACAGCTGAAATCTGTAGAAATTCTGAGTTATTTTGATTAGGCCCTAATACTGTTCCTTGGTAGTAGCTTTCCAGGACATTATTCTTTATGGGTTTGGGTTCCACCCTCTGAACACTTGTGTTTTATGAAATTACTTGAACATATTGGAAAATGCGTTAGAGACTATTCTCTCCTTGCTCACTGAGCAAAGTTAAAACTAAAAAGATAAAAAAAGACATTTAGACTTGGAAGCGTTAATATCAATAACATAGATTTTATGACAAAATATTATTTGATATGAAGATAATCGCTACATGATGAGAGTTTTGTTTTCTAAGAAAATATATTTTACCTGTATGCTACTCATAAAATGCCTCCAAATATACAGAAAATAAATTGATAAAATAGAAAAAGTAAATAGATAAATCTACCATCAGAGGTTGACGACAGTGATAATATTCATATGTTAGATAGTGACTGATATGATTTAGATTTTTGTTCCCTCCAGTTCTCATGACAAAATGTAATCCTCAGTGTTGGAAGTGGAGCTAGTAGAAGGTATTTGCATCTTGGGGTCATGTCCTTAATGAATGGGATCGTGCCATCCCCTTTGTGACCAGTGAGTTCTCTCTCTGAGTTCCTGTGAGATCTGGTTGTTTATGTTTGTGATGCCTCTCTCCTTTCTCTCTTGCTCCTGCTCTCAGGATGTGAGATGCTTGCTCCCCCTTTGCCTTCCACCATGATTATAAGCCTCTGGAGACCCTTCCTAGAAGCAGATGTTGTTATCATGCTTCCTGTACTGTCTGAAGAATTGTAAGCCAATCAAATTTATTTTCTTTATTAATTACCCAGACTCAGATATTTATAGCAATTCAAGCATGGCCTAATACAATAGTAGATCAAAAATAGTGACAACAAAATAAAATATCAAGGGTAGCTCTCTCTACTTTTTCATTCCCTTTCATTTCCACTCTGAAAAAATAAGTCTGATGGCATTATTTGAGAGCGAGTAACACAAAGATCTGTCTCCAAAATGGAGGATAAATATATCATATTCCAGAACAGGGTGTGAAATCCTGACCAAGACTGTAATAGTAGGCAAGATGGGCAGTGCAGCACAAGGTGTGAAAGTCTAGGGTGAGAAGGGCATCTACAAAAGAGGATGCCTCAGTACATAGAATCCAACTGGCATGAGGATGCCATCTCTAAGGAAAGGCACCCTGGTACATCATAAAATATACTAAGTGCAGTGAGAAGTGTGTCCACGTGGAAGGCCATTGTGACGGGGTTTTTGAGGCTGAGGAGAGTTAGGAGCGTATGTCCTTATGAAGTCTTCCAAGTGTAGTATATTAGAGTACAAGTGGGCTGATGAGGCTCTGGATATGTTTCAGAGTGAGAAGAGCACCTGCTTGAGGGCAGCAATATCTATTAAATGGCAAGAGTGGCAACGCAATGAGTGATTCAAAAGCACAGTTGAAATGAAGAGAGAATAACAAGAGATTGAGTACACACAAGGGGATTGAATGGATATGTAAGTAAGTAAGGATGTGGGCAGCAAGAGAGTGCAAACACGGAAAGGGTGATCACTAGAAAAATCCCTAAGGCATTGGATGGAATTTACAGATAGATATGGACATAAATACTGTTTTAAATTCATATATTTATGGCTGTGTATATAAATATTAATCAAAATTAAATATTTAATTTTCTTTCATGAAAGCCTCATTTTAATTATTCAATAATAACGTGGTTAGTAGTGATTTAGTAGTGTATTGAACAACATAGAATATAAATAGATATAAATATAGAGATTGTGGTTGTGTGTCTCTGTATGTATACACAGGCATGCACACACACACAGCTCATTACTATAAATGCACCTAAGTACCCCAGCAGAACTGTATTTACTTATGTGTTTCATCAGTTAACATCCAGTCAGGGGATGTAAACCACATAGTGACTTGAACAGAGAAGGATTAATATAAAGGTAACAAATAAAATTAGAAATAATCCCTTAGACCTGGGGTGGAGTGCTCAAAAAAGGAATAAACTTGGAAAGGAGAATATGGACTCTCCAAGGTGGAAATTCAGATCTTGTTGGAAATACTAGGATTGCAGTCCACTGAATGCTAGAGAAACCCAGCTTGTTGCCCTGAGCAAAAGCTGGCACTGTATTGTACACTTCAGAATCAACTAAGAGGGAATATCTCATGTCAAGTGTTTTTACCAGTATAAAATTAAAAAGAAATTAAAAATAATTACAAAAAGTTGTATTGGACAGCAGTAACATAAATAAACATATAAATGTATATGTGTATGGGTGTCCATAGGTATTTTCCTTAATTTTGTTCAATAAGAGGACCTGAGAGCAGTGACAATTTAGTAACAATGGACACACATGGGATATAGAACATGATTTCAAAATGTTATTCTCCACTTAAAGTAACAAGGACTTTTTGGTGAAATATCTGATTTGAAGGCTGGGGCAGAGAAAATATCTTTCCCAGAATATTTTTTTTACAAGATACCAATGCAGTTCTCAAAAAATGAAGGGAAACATCAAAAAGACACAGAAACTAGGCTGGACACAGTGGCTCACGCCTATAATTCCAGCACTCTGAGAGGCCAAGGTAGGCAGATCACTTGAGGGCAGGGGTTTGTGACCAGCCTGGCCAACATGGGGAAATCCCATCTCTACTAAAAATGTAAAAAAAACAACTGGGAGTGGTGGCACACACTTGTAGTCCCAGCTACTCAAGAGGCTGAGATGGGAGGATCATTTCACTCTGGGAGGCTGAGGCTGCAGGGAGGTGAGATCACCACACTGGAGTCCAGACTAGGAGACAGAGTGAGACACTGTCTCAAAAAAAAAAAAGACATACAAAACAGTTTTAAGAGACCCTCACTTGCAAAATCAGAACACTTTCGCCAGGAAAAAAACAGATGTTAGTAACAGATTATAAGACACAACAAATAATAGAAAACATGAGTCCATAAATAAATAAATTTTAACAATGAACATAATATATAATATAGTTTCAGTGTTAGCTGTTAATGGCAAAGGAGAAGAGAATAATTTTAGAATGCGAAGAGTGGCCACCTTACCTTAATCAAATAATCAAAGGTAACATCACTAATAGTGTTTCTAATAGAAAAAGTGTGCCAGCTAATGTATGCCAACTAATAGCATATAATTAGAAAAAAAAATTTTACTTCTATGATATTTCATTAAATATGTATACCTTAAAGTAATTATGAAGAAGCATTTGACTAAATACAAGAACTTGTAAAAATATCTGACCTATAATCTTTAAAATTGCCAAGATCACAAAAATTAAAGTCATATTTTTTATATAGAAAATTATACAGAAATAAATGAACACACATGACTCTAGTCTGGAATATTCTCCCTTAAACACAGTACTAGAAAACTTGGCAAAACATGAGTTATAGATGAGAATTATATGGTGATAATTTACTAATAATTTTCTGACTTTGACAATTGCATTTCAGTTATCCAGGAAAGTGTCCTTATTTGTAGAAAATATATGCTAAGATATTTTGGGATAATGATGAATCTTCTTGACATTTTAGACATATAAACAATCTATAATAAGCTTTTTTTGGCCTACAATTTTTATGTAAGTACCTCTTATGTAATTGTAGTATTTTATTCTCCAAAATACTCATGAACATCTGTTGTGAGATAATCTTTCTAAATAAGATTCTGGAAGCACCAACAGATGTGGCTTTCTAAAGCATATCTTGCCAATTTTTCCCAATGTTACGAAAAATGCAACTTTTAAGGAATTAGGGCAAAATTCAGATAAATAGGGTGAAGATGCATTTAATAAAAGAAACTTATTTTTTTCTGTTAATTGAACCATCTGTGCTCTTGACTGGCTATTTAGATCTTCATTGTCAAAGAGCCATCTACCATTATTATTAAGAACTTACTTATAGTAAAATCTATTTAATTAGCTTTTGCAAATTAATAATCACTATATAATTGGAATACAATCTTCTTTTCCAATATACAACTGACTAATAATAAAATGATTTGAATAAATACACTTGCATTAATTTCAATTAAACAGTTTAAATTCGTATACATTTTTTGACCTCATAAAGTTCCTTATTAATTTAAATTCATAATAATTTAACTGTCAGTTAATCAGAAATGTAAAATATAAACCCTTAAAATATGACAATTTCAACATTTTTTGATTCAGGCTTTATGTTATTTAATCCTATATACATGGTAATACAATAAATACTGTGATTCATAAAACAGCAGCAACTGAGTACAACCTTAAATTTAACTTTTTTATCCATCTAATATTATCGTAAGTACCTTCTTTACTAGGTCTGGGATATATATTAGTGAACAACACAGACAGGACACTTACCCACAGGCCCTCCTTTATTTATATGTTACCAAGGGAGTAGATAGTATGTGTGCCTGCACATACACTCACACACACATACAGAGAGATAACATGCAGAAGCTTCAACTGAAATATATTCCTCCAGTAATGATACCTGTCCTCCTCAAAATTGGTCTTTACATTCCTTAAGGTGTTTTAAGTCAACAGCTAGGGTCTAGTCTCAGCATTGCTTATCTCTGCAAATCAGAGAGAAAGAAATTAGCCAGAAAAAAAACCCTGCACGTCTAACCTAATATATTCACATAAAAACAAGAAAGATGTAATTGGAAATGGATTTTGAAAAACTGGAGTGAAGGAGTAATGCAAAATATCTCATGGAAAGAAAGTTACTAACATGAATCACCCTTTCGTAACATAGCATTCAACAACCTTAATTTAGTCTTAATATAATGCTTGGGTGCTTCCTTAAATGAATTTTTCTGAACCCAAACAAAACGAATGCAAAATAAATAAATAAATAGATAAATACACAAAGAGAAAACAATGATTTACTATAAATTAGGTGCAAATGCAAAATATGCAAAGTAGTGAGGCCAAATAACTCATCTGTTAGCCCCATGTTAAAAAAAAAAAGACATATTACATAAGCATAGATAAACTATTGGTTATCTTGATTCTCTTGGAGGGCCTAGGGAATATTTCTTTCTCTAAATTAATAAGTAGTGTAGTAATGAGAGTGTTTCTGGTATATTTAAAAAGTAGTAGTTGTTCTCCCTTATAAATTACAATTGATGCTAGAAGTAACGAAACTGGGTTACTAAGTGTTAATACAGACAAGATTTTAGAAAACAGAAGCCTGGTGGCAGCGTTTGACAGTAACTTCAACAAGTAGGAAAGCTGAATGATTCACAGAAGTTCATGGGGAATTACTAATAGACCATCGAGTTCTTAGGGATTACATCAAGGAGCAGCTAGTGAGGGTATTCCTTAACCTATGTAACGAAATGCACTCAAGTATTAATCCATTCAAGTTTACTTTCAGCTACCTTGATACAAAATTAACAACTCTTACTCAGTTCACACATTTCAATACTAAAGCAAATGAACTGAAGAAACATCTCAGTCACCTTGAGGGAAATCACCAAGACATCACAGCAACTATATATGATGGAACTTCCCTTGATTATTCTCTAAAGGTACCCACAGCCATTTATCAGAATAACTATTTTCTAAGAAAAAAAAAATGCCCAGAATTTTAAAGGGCTTGGTGATAAGAGGACAAAGCTGACAAAGGCAACAGGAGAACAAAAATATTGTTATGTTACATTAATATGTGGATATATGGAAGCCAGGTGATAAATTCATTTCTCACCAGTTGGCCCATGACACCACACTGCACTAATTCACTAGTCTAAGGTCATAATAAGGATGGATATATTTAACAATGAGCCAAACTCTCTTGTTAGTACCCTGAGATGAGGACAAAAGCCTTCATAGTAAGAAACATCAAATGGAAGCTCCTGGAACTTTCCTGCCCCTGCCTACGTTGGGAAATCAGAAGCAACATTTCAACTTAGGTGAAATGAAAGACATAAGTGCTACTCTTAAAATATTAAATAATTAAAGATTGATGTACCCTTCTTCAACTCGCCAGCCCTTATGACAATCATGTGGATTACAGTGACTGTCAAAAGCCTATTATGACCTTACACAAGTGTACTACCATTATTGCTTTTTCAGAAGGAATATTCTTACTAGAACAGATTAATACAAATTTTTGCAGCTATCTGTCTGAAAAAAATTGCCTATGTCAATGTTTATTAGACATTAAAGTAAGTAATAACAGCAAATGGTTTGATAACCCTAGTTACACCCATAATGCCACAGATGTGAAACTGTAAAATACAAAGATTTAGGAAATGGCTGCCTTAGTGTAGTTTTAAGAGTTCAGTGCTCTGGGACATACCTGTATATTCCCTACAAGTTAAAGGATGTACTGTTGCACCTTGACATTCTCACCATCAAGAAAGAGGTGGAACATTTGGTAGACTCCTTTGAAGTTTGCATATAGGAAATATTGTTTTGACAGTATTCTCAGGAGACTTGGAAACTCACAGTTTTGAGTAGGGCTAGAAAAAGGAAGAATTGTAGCAGATTCAGAATTCAATACAAGTGGCTTTGCCATTTGGTCTAATGATCTCAGAGGTCATATGGTGATAGAGACAATGTTTGCAAATAAGGATTACAAGGAGTTTCTGGCAGACTCTTACAAAAGAGTCACATTTTGGTCATGTAGCATTCTAAAAAA